>JASJUZ010000194.1:600000-765352 GCA_037159825.1 Tupiocoris notatus | reverse complement strand
ACGAAATTGTATACATACGTTACAGAGTTTGGTAATTTCTTCAATTCGTTGATCAAGGCATGGCCACCAAAAATACGATCTAGCTAATCCCTTAATTTTTGTCGTGCCCAGGTGAGAATCATGTAGAGCTTCTAGGATTTTCTTCCGAAGTGATGTAGGAATAATCACCCTGTAACCCCACATTAGGCAATCATATTTAATACTTAGCTCTAATTTTCGAACGTAAAATGGATAAAGTTCGTTGTCCCGCGCGACTGTTTGGGGCCATAGTCCTGATTTGACCAGACTAATGACACGTTTTAGTAGCTGATCCCGACTGGTTTCGTATCGAATTAATTTCCAGTCAATTTTACTAGGGCAAGATTCGTGGATGTAGTGAAGATAATTGGTTTTTGAACTTGCATCATTGGATTTTACGCCTGTCTTAATTCGTGATAGAAAATCAGCTATGTTATTTTCACTTTTAGTATATGAGATTTCAAAATCATATAGAGATAGGATGGATACAACAAACAATTTACTTAACCTTACTGGGAGTAGCCCCTAGCCAGGTTATAACCAGGGCTTAAGATTACAGTAATAATCACAGATAGAAGATCGAATCAGCTCTTATGCACTTGAAATATGATTATTCGAACTTAAGTTTAATGAACACGATCTATTGTCATGTCATAATTATTAGTCAAGTTAATGAAGAGTTTTGGTGAGTAGAGTTTTTTGAATTATTTGATTTTAAATTATTATGGTTTCACGATGATTTTTTCAAACAAAAGGCTCAGATTATGGACGAAAGGAATAGTTCCCAGGATCCAGGGAAATGATGTGGAGTGTGTACGCTATTTGGCAGGAGGTACATTTTTATAAATTACGTGAATACTGTCTATTTTAGTATTGAGCCTCAGCAATAATTTCCGTAGATTTCAGAAAGGTGGCTCAATACAATTGTTACTTGTATTCCCTTAGAAAGATGGATGGAAATAAGATCAGCGTGTATTTGAGATTTCTCTTCCCAATAGAACGGGCATTTAGAGTATAGAACTGCCATTTCTGTTTCGAAATCACGTTTTTTGAAATATTTATGGTTGTAGGAAAAAAGCTTCACAAGCCATGATACTTTTGTTGAAATATTTGAATTCAGCGATAAATTTTCAACAAGCATAGTTTCGAGGGCCAAATAATTTGTCATGCACTAACGGTTGGTGGATATATAAAATTGTGTTCGACATGGGGTTGAGGTGGAGACATTGATTGCGACGTTATCTCATATTTTGTTGTTATATTTCTTCTAGCGCTTTCGCCGCTCTGGTCCTCTTCAGGAAACATTTTCAATATAAAAGTTTTTCCAGTCACCTATTTATTTTGATTTATTAGACTCTAGGTTTAAAAAGCGGAAGTGTTCTAAAAATATTCCCAATTCATGACAATCCCAACCTTGTGGAGCTATTACTGGGCCTAATTTTTAAAAAACTATTATATAGAAGATGTTTCCTGAAGAGGCCCAGAGCGGCGAAAGCGCTAGAAGAAATATAACAACAAAATATGAGATAACGTCGCAACCAATGTCTCCACCTCAACCCCATGTCGAATCTAATGGATACGCGATAAACCACAACGTAAAATTGTGTTTGGATATTCTCATTCAGTGCAATTGCGTATAGGCTTAAGAAAATCATTACTCTATTATCATTCGAGAAATAAGGAACAAGTCAATTTGTGCATTTCAGTAACCAACAAAGGTGTAGTAAATTATTTGAATTTTGTAAGGTGGATCACTGGGATCAAAGCATGCGGTAAGTTGAAATTATTTCTTACGTTCAAACTCACTCTCAATCAACATAATAACATTGAAAGTAATTAGGTAATCAATGTAGTTTAGAACTTCACTGCTAAACCGATTTATGGATTTTGTTTCGTCAGATAGTAGTAAGTGACAAACGCACAAAAAAGAAAGCTAGGGCAAATTCTACGTAGAGAGATGTTCGGGACTGTATGACACAAAAAAGAAAAAACGTAAAAAAAAACCGACTTAAAAATTAATTGCCTATAAAATAAATTCTGAAAAGGAAAAAAAACAAGATAAAACGTCCCAACTCAACAGCAACTCAATCACCATTTACAACTTTTAAGGACTACTTTACTGCTCGTATTGACCAGACCACTTCCAGATTTATTGGACCACCACTAATATTATGAAAATGATTATTTCTCATTTCACCTCTGAATCGCCTCCAGAATGGTCACTTTTTCGAGTCGGTGCCTCTCTGGCAGAATGACTACCGAATGGTTACAAATAAATTTGAATGTACAAGGGCGTCACCAAAAGTTCCCCTACTTTTTAAACCAACTTTAAAGCGCGAGACAATCTGAAACTTGCAGGAAATGTTGGTTAGGGTGTTGTGGCAACACTGATTTTTTCCAGGTAGGGGGTCGTACAATAACCTGGTCGACTGTAGCAGTCTCTTAACCCTTTCTCCCCGAAGCACGCCCGACCACAGTGAGGCCCCCTCACGACGCTTTAGCGACTTGTTGTGAACTCCCTACCGAAGGATTTTTCAGTCTGCCGGCCGCTCGCTCTCTTTGTCTTCCTCTCCTATTTTCGCCCACTTTCACTCAACATCATTTCTCAACTGAATTATTTTTGAGTTAATTACATGTTACCTACGCTATCTGTACAAAAAAAATAAATAAATAAATAAACGACGTTCCAATCGTCAGACCGAAAGGGAAAAGAGCCGCTGAGGATACGGAGAAGATATAGGCTGAGGTGACAGTTTCGCCCTCCTCGATAGTGTTACTGCCGCGATATCTGTCGGAAGAGGGTGAAAATGAAAGGTATACTTCTCCCCTATACGATGGAAACCGAATGGAAAAAATTAGTTCAGAAATAAGGCCGTAGATCGCATCAGAAGGGCGAAAAACTATGAAACGCCAAAAGGCGTCCGTAGGGACTGGGGAAACACAAGAGGCAGACGTCTAAAGGCGTCCGTAGGGCCCAGGGCACGTTACTCTTCAAACGCCTTTAGGCGTCTGTAGGGGCGAAAGGGTTAAACATGGCGAGTGCGTTCCCAACAGTGTCCATCTCCGTGATGCATGGTATCATCAGATTTTTTTGCTGAAAGGGAAAACAGGAGCTAAAGTCCACTGCACATCGGCTTCAGTTTATGGTGAGGACTGTGTTACCATTCAAACTGCGCGTGTTTGGCGTGACTGATTCGTGAAAGGACGAACAAGTTTGGAGGGCGATCTGCGATCAGGAAGAATTGTTGGAACAATTTTTAAATTCACTAATCCGAATAGCTTTTAGGCCTTCCTGCGATTATTTTTTCACCTCCTCCACAGTGGCATAACACTTCCTTTTCATGTCCCTTTTGAGTCTGGGGAACAAAAAGAAGTCACAGGGTACCAGATCCAGTGAGTACGGGTGATGAACATGCCGTTTTGCCTCTGTGCCGGCATGGTGTGGGCAGGTGCCTTGTGTGCAACCCTTCTCATGTGCAAATCATTGCTCAAAATTCTTTGCACTGAGCTCCAGGACATTCCACTGATCTCACTGAGCCGGTCAATCGTTCGGCTACAATCTTCACGGACGAGGGTGATGATTTTCTTGACGTTCTTGACATCACACGTTTTCGCAGAAATGTAAAAAGGCGATTCACGAAGAAAATTCTCACGCACGAACCGCTGTACCCACAGCAATGAAACTTTGCACCCTGACTCGTCAGATGTTGCTCTTCACACATTTTACTGAAATTTTCCCACCTCCACTTTCCCACGCCACCCCCATTCCAGTTACTTTTGAGTCCCCCCACCTATGGCGATTTTGTGTCTTTTACTTCCATGCTAACGAAATGAATGAAAGTATTTAACCGCAGCCCATCAGACATATTTTCAGAAAATATTTCTGTCTGTTGAAGTTTTCTGAATTCGCCTCTGATTCAACTTATTGGAAGATCCCAATTCTTCCATTTACAACACTATCATGCAAGTAAAAAGAAAAAATCGTTTTGATGTTGATTAAAAATGAAACATAATTCATGGTTAACAACGAGGTAGAGTATACTGATAAGTACCTTTGACGTCTTTTCCATAGGCCGAGTCTTTCATCTCAGAATTCACAACTGCTTGTGGCTGAGAGTCGGTGGCAGCTTTCGGAGCTGTCGCCGCTGCTTTCTCCATGAGTCTAATCTTCTCTTTTTCTCTCTACAAACAAACATTAGAGATAATCCCAATATAGGGTTCAGAGGGAGACAGACATGGATAAATAGAATAAAGTTTCAAGTAATAGACGATTGTAAGCTGTTTCATCCTGCCACTTACCGTTAGAACTTTTGGAAAAGAGAAAAATGGAATTGCCACGATGATTAGAAGAAGACCGCAGATTAGAAAACCGCCCCACCACATGCCTACCCAGTTTCGGTCACCTGGATCTAAAACAATAGAGATCTCCTTGTACTGGCACTAAACCTTAAGTTCATTACTAAGGGGAAGATACCAAGCGACATAATTCTGAACTGTGGAAGTGGTTTGTGTACACCAGGCGACGCAATATCCAAACTGTCAGTGAATGGCAAAGCCCATCGAGCATTCTCGAGGGAATGTAAAATAACATTGATTCAATAAACGTTCTTGGAACGAGTCTCCCCACTCCGAGTATCTTTTACCACTCAGGCTAATTAGATTCAAATCAAAATCCTTTAGTCATACTCATAGCTCCATGCTCTATGTCAAATGTAATCATCCCCTCAGCATTTTATCCTTACAAATAATAATGCAAAGCCTTCAAAAAGGTCTTCTGGAACAAACCAAGGATAAAACATTATTTACAATACGACTCACCAATGTCAATCTGTTGAGTCGATAGAGTGTCCATATGGAATGAAAGAAGGTAGGCACCCAGCAAAAATCCAAGAACTGGCCCAAAAGCAGCCATACTGTACATACAACCTGAGGAAATTCATGGTAAGGCTGTTGTTGATTTAAAACAACTATTGCAAAGGAAACCCATAAAACTAGACGGTGAAAGAAAAACCAGGTGACTCATTCTTTGATATTTTATTAACCAACTTCAAAAGGATGAGGTTACTATGATTGACTTGCAGTTTTTTTTTCCGGTATCTGTTGTCCGCTGGCGTTCAGCTCCTGTAAGTCCGATCAGGTTACTTTTTTCTTTGTTTGAAAGGATTACCATCCAGGTAGGTCCCATAATTTTTTCAAATGAGTCCATCCTGTAGTTACGTCCCCAGATCCGGGGAAATGCTGTAAAATGTGATTTTCGCGAAAAGAGAAAATTTCGACTTTGCAAGCGTATAACATCTAGAATAATTGCTCGATTATTATGTTTTTTATGTCAATTTGTTCATAATTTATCTGCCTATGAGAGCCTAGCTCCAATTTTTGTTCAACAATCTGATATGGCGTGTAGAAAAGAAAGTGTAACAAAAAACGTAACGCCGATTTTCACTTTTTTGGGTTTTCGAGCACCTCTCCCAACCACGTCCAGAAAAACCAGTGGTGTGCATAGATCACACAGTACTTCCATGTTTGAGTCGGTAACAGTTATAACCATGGTATAGTATGGTATGCGTCTTTCACTCGCCATTACAAAATACCTCTAGCGTCAAATATATTGATTTTTGCAGCCTGTAAAAAGCTCAACAGCTAAACGGCGTAAGGCGGAAGTACGGTGTGTGATCAAAACAAGGATTTTGAACATGGTCGAAGTTGGTCATATTTAAAGCAAAGAGACGCGAAAGTTACAAAAGCGCTAGAATAAAATAACTGAAAATGCGTTTTACAAGGAAGTAATGCAGCTGCATGTGACCCCGATAATAAAAATCAAGCAATATTCAACTGTCATAAAGAAAACTTTAAAATCTAAAGTATATTCACTCTTGCAGCCTATAAAAATCTCTAAAGCAAAAAAACGGCACAAGGCGGAAGTACTGTGTGTTATCCCAACTATACAAAACAAGTTTTGTGAACTTGGTCAAAGTTGGTCGTATATAGAGCAAAGAGACCCAAAAGTACTATAAGGCTTGAATAAAATAACTGAAAATACGTTTTACGAGGAAGTACTGCATGTGACCCGGAAATCAAAACTCAAGCAATATGCTGCTTTCATATACAAAAATGTAAAGTCTCCCAGCCTTCATATATATTCACTCTTCCGGTCTATAAAAATCTCTTAAGCAAAAGAACGGCATGCGGCGGAAGTACTGTGTGTTATCCAAACTATACAAAACAAGTTCTGTGAACGTGGTCAGAGCTGGTCAAATATAGAGCAAACAGCCCCAACAAGTCCAATAACAGAAAATGCGTTTTACCAGGAAGTAGGTACTGCATGTGACGCTGATAATAAAAATCAAGCAATATATTCAGCTGTCATATAGAAAAATTTAAAGCTTGAAGTATATTCACTCTTCCGGTTTATAATTACTCTCAAAAATCAATAAACGGCATGAAGCGGAAGTACTGTGTGTTACCCAAACCATGCAAAACCAGTTTTGTGAACGAGGTCAAAGTTGGTCATATTTAAAGCAAAGAGACCCAAAAAGTACAATAACGCTTGATAAAATAACTGAAAATCGTTTTACGAGGAAATACTGCATGTGACCCAGATAATAAAAATCAAGCGACATTCAGCTATCATATAAAAAATTTGAGGTCTAAAGTATTCACTCTTTCGGTTTATAATTAGTCTCAAAAGCCAAAAAACGTCATGAAGAGGAAGTACTGTGTGTTACCCAAACTATACAAAACATGTTTTGTGAACGAGTTCAAAATTGGTCATATTTATAGCAAAGAGACCCTAAAAGTACAATAACGCTTAATAAAATAACTGAAAATTCGTTTTACAAGGAGGTACTGCAGGTGACCCCAATATTAAAAATCAAGCAATATACAGCTGTCATAAATATAGAAAATTTAAAGTATAATGTATGTTCACTTTTGCGGTCTATTAAAATCTCAAAAGTTAAAAAATGGCATATTGCGGAAGTACTGTGTGTTATCCAAACTATGCAAAACAAGTTTTGTGAACAAGGTCAATGTTGGTCACATTTAAAGCAAAGAGACCCAAAAAAATACAAATAAAATAACTGAAAATGCGTTTTACGAGGAGGTACTGCATGTGACCCCAATAACAAAAATCAAGCGATATTCAACTGTCATATAGAAAATTTTCAAGTCCTCCAGCGTTCAAATATATTCATTTTTGTGGTCTATAAAAATCAAAATGTAGCAAATGTGCAAATAACGCGTAAGTACTGCATGTGACTCATTTGATAAAAATTAGGCATCATTCAATCGCCGACCCCATCATTTTAAGACCTTGAACGTTCAAATACATTGAGTTTTGCGGCCTGTAAAAATCAAAATACAAAACGAGCACTAGTGAAATCGTGAAAAACGCTCATAACGTGGAGGCATTGTATGTGACCCACTATACAAAAAATCTAGTGATTTCTGCTTGCCATAACCGACATTTCAAGCCCTCAAACGTAAAAAAATATTGACTCTCGTAGCCTGTAAAAATCAAAACAGAAAAAACTTTGAACGCTTATATCTTGGAAGTACTGTGTGTAAACCCAAATTCGGAAAACCCTAATTTTGCACAATCACTGGGAAAACATTCCCTTAAAATGTCATAAGGTTTCATCCATTTTTCAGGGAGATATGGCGATTTATGTCAGTTTGTGACCACAGACAGACGGACACACAGACACTTGTTCAGAAAGTGTTTCTGAGTATACTACTATGAAAATTTCTTCCATCAGGACCTCGGTTCCGAATTCGACTTTTCAGACTATCTCAATACTTCCATTTACTACGTAAACATGGAAGTAAAAATAATATTAAGATCGTTATTGTACTTGGAAGTACTCAGCAAGAGCTTTCCAAAAGTGAAAGAAAATTACTTATACATGACATAGTAAAAGAGCAATCGATGTTTTTATAGACCTATGTTTGAGCCCGCATAACTTCTAAACGAAAACTGTTTTTTCATAGTTTGTAGACTTAAATTGTTCAAATTTGAGTCTTGTATGCACGATCAAAGTTTAGTTTTGATTGGACTGAAAGTAAATACTTTTTAGGCCGTATTTCTAAAAGAATTCTTTCAAAATCACGTTTTTTTGGGACTATTTATGCTTGTAGAAAAATAACTAAGCAAGCCACAGAATTTTCGTTAAAAGATTTGAATTCATCGTTAAATTTTCAACAAATAACGTGGTTTTGAGAGCCGATTCATTTCATTATAAAGCACAAACGTTTGGTGAATTTCTTAAATTTTGTTCGGATTCTCTTATTTTGCGTAATTGCGGAAAGGGTTGAGAAAATTATAACTCCATTATCATTTGAGAGTAAATTGGTGCACTTCGGTAAGCAACAATGGTGTAGTAAAGAATTTGAGTTTTGTAAGGTGGATCAATGGGATCGAAGCTTCTGGTATGTTGACCATGAGTCCCAAATCAGTGGACGGATTATTCTAAGCGTTCAAACTCACTCACAGCCAACATGATAACATTGGAAGTAGTTAGGTAATCATTATAGTTTGGAATTTCAGTGTTCAACTGGTTTATGAATTTTGTTTGGTCGGTTAGTACTTAGTTAGTGACAAAAACACAATAAAGATAGCTTGGGCGAATTCTGTGAAGAAATATGTAGATAATTTTGAATTCGGTTTTATTATTATTATTATTATTTATTTTTTTTGTTTGATGTACTTTCGCACATTCCGGCTTCCTCAGGGCGATGTGAATAACCTATAGTTCACATTACCATAAGGATGCCTGAATGGACGTAAGAGTTCTGTAAACAAATAGATGGTCAAACGAACAGTCACCTGGTTATTCTACCTCAACACAAAAGAAAATGCGACGTCAAGAGAGACGTCCGTATTGAAAGATTGTTAATGCTTAATTAAGGAAGGGCCTGAGGGGCTAGTCCAACAATGAACTCAATCCCGGTCTTCCTGCGGAAAAAACACATAAAAATTTCTTAATGATTAAGCTAACAGAAAGGTCTCTTGAACACTATTTCGGTGCAACGCTAGGCGCACTCATAGTTTATTGGGTATGAAACTGATTTACCAATGTACATGGAGGCATTCTCTGGTTTTACATGGTCATCAATGTATGTGGTGCCCAATGTAAACAATGGAGAGCCACCGCACCCAAGTAGCAACTGAGCCAGTAGGAACAACATCACTGGACCTGCCGTTGATGGGGTGCCCTGTATACAATTTTCACGCAGTTGATTGGGTCCCACGCCAAGAGATGGTGCTGAAAGACCTAGATCACAAATAGGTTATCATATTAAATTGTATTCAAAATTAAGGTATAGAAGAATTCAAAGTTAAGTTTAGAGAGAGCCTCTACTAATTGACCTTATAATCCCTTTGGTTATGTAAAAGTGATGTGCACAATGTTCCCATGTTTGAGTCGGTAAACTGGTACGGCTAATTATACAATGGCTGCAACGTTAGTACAGTAAAATAGTATTGAAAAAATAGCCAGGAGACCCAAAAACACACACAAACCAGGCTAACGATATGAAAGTGCCGTGTGTAAGCCTAACCATAACAACCAATCGTCATTCAATTGCTGTAACAAACATTTCAAGGCCTGAACGTTATCAATTTTTGTGGAAATTTGATCAATGTGGGAGTAACTTAGAAGTACCGTATGTAATGCTTGTTATTAAAGTCAGGCATCATTCACTCGCTGTAACTACCTTTTCAACGTTCACTTTGTAAATATAAAGAGTGAAGGTGATTTGGTTTTTTGAAGACTTGCAGAATTTTCTGTTGATGAAAAACCGGTCTACTTTACATTCTTCAAATTAGCAATTATTGAATAACCATTATTGGGCTCATCTGTATGATAAGGATTGTATCCTGGAGATAGCTAAGCTAGCAAGCATTGTATTCTTATTGAGCTGTATAGTTTAATTTATATGCCAGAACATTAAACCGTGAATTAATAATTAATGAATTATTGATATCTTAACATTTATTTCACATGGTGGCAACGGTATTTTTGACTAGATTGATATTCGAATTACTAGATGAACTATACCTCGTCCATTACATCAGGTAGTTTCCTATTATTTAACGACACACTGTGGGCTTAGTATTTTTTCTGCTTTTTAAACCATGTTGAATTGCACGAAAATCAACAAACAGAAAAATAATGTCCAATGTTCTATGGACATTGAAATTATTGAAAATAAATCCACCTTTGTTCACAGCTAAACATCTTTGCCTTGTCTTTGTTTATTATGTTGGATCAGTTCAATTCGAGAGGAAAACCCAAGTCTAAAGTATATTCACTCTTGCCGTTCATAAAAATCTCAAAAGCTAAAAAAACGGCATAAAGCGGAAGTACTGTGTGTTACCCAAACCATACAAAACAAGTTTTGTGAACGAGGTCAAAGTTGGTCATATTTAAAGCAAAGAGACCCTAAAAGTACAATAACGCTTAATAAAATAACTGAAAATGCGTTTTATGAGGAAGTACTGCAGGTGACTCCAATAATAAAAATCAAGCAATATTCAGCTGTCATATAGAACATTTAAAGTCTAATGTATGTTCACTTTTGCGGTCTATTAAAATCTCAAAAGTTAAAAAATGGCATATTGCGGAAGTACTATATGTTATCCAAACTATGCAAAACAAGTTTTGTGAAGGAGGTCAATGTTGGTCACATTTAAAGCAAAGAGACCCAAAAAATACAAATAAAATAACTAGAAATGCGTTTTACAAGGAGGTACTGCATGTGACCACAATAATAAAGATCAAGCGATATTCAACTATCATATAGAAAAATTTTAAGTCCTCCAGCGTTCAAATATATTCATTTTTGTGGTCTATAAAAATCAAAATGTAGCAAATGTGCAAATAACGTGGAAGAACTGCATGTGACCCATTTGATAAAAATCAGGCATCATTCAATCGCCGACCCCATCATTTTAAGACCTTGAACGTTCAAATACATTATGTATTGCGGCCTGTAAAAATCAAAATACAAAACATGCACTAGTGAAATCGAGAAAAACGCTCATAACGTGGAGGCATTGTATGTGACCCACTATACAAAAACCCAGTACAATGAGAGATGCGACGACTCAACCAAGAAAAAAAAAAAAAAATCTAGTGTTTTCTGCTTGCCATAACCGACATTTCAAGCCATCAAACTTAGAAAAATATTGTAAAAATCGAAACAGAAAAAACTTTGAACGCTTATATCTCGGAAGTACTGTGTGTAATTCAAAATCCGGAAAACCCTAATTTTGCACAATCACTGGGAAAATATTCCCTTAAAATTTCATAGGGTTTCATCCATTTTTCAGGGAAATATGGCGATTTATGTCAGTTTGTGACCACAGACACTTGTTCAGAAAGTGTTTCTGAGTATACTACTATGAAAATTTCTTCCAACAGGACCTCGGTTCCGAATTCGACTTTTCAGACGATCTCAATACTTCCATTTACTATGTAAACATGGAAGTAAAAAGTGAACAACGCGGAAGTGTCAATATAATGTCCGTTCTGAGAACACAATATTCACATGTACACATAAACATGGAAGAAAGAGGCACAATGTGTGGTTGAGGCCATGAACCAAGCGCTCTCAGGAATTTATTTATTTATAAGGTTGGCTGACGAGACTGCTAGCACTAGATGCTGCTTCAAGCATCATGCGAAACTGACATTTGAGGGGCTACCTAACACGCGTTGAGGAAACAATGCTGATATTTTTGTACTGGCCGACATGACAATAACGAACCCAATATAGTTGGTTATTTTACGAATAAAATGAGTGCGAGAAAACCGGGGAACGAGCAGAAGCGTCCAACTTGGCGACTACTTTGAGCATGAGCCGTTGACTTGAGTGCACTCAGACAACCAACCCAAACAACCCTAGAGGGAGATGAAGGCTGATCAAAGTTTCAGCCCTGCTCCAGCTCTTGCTCTTGTTCAGGCTGGAGCATCCCTAGCCCATTGTATATTATTTTTAGGCACATCCAGTATCCAAACAAGGTGCTGTGACACCTTGTAGTTATTTTCATGGTTTTTTTTCATAACGTTTGTGAACATACCTGAAGAGAGACGTCCAAGGCCAATATCATGAGGTTGGACAGAGACAGTCTTGCAAATATTATCCTGGCTGGTGTTGATCGCAGTATTGCTCATGTGCGGTTCTGCGACAAAATGTGGGATCATGAAGATGAGTGAACCAATTCCCATTATTACTGCACCTGAAATAACAAAGAGGGTATTAGTGAGATATGTCAGTCTTTTCATTACAAGATTTTTTTTTTAGTATACTTTGAAGATTCTATGAACTTACCAATACCAATCCAAACTGGGATATGTCTTCTAGATCCCAAATATGAGACAAATATAACGGTGATCACGTTGCCAATTTCATACGATGAAGCCACAAGACCCGAAAGAGAACTAGGAATTTCAAACCTCTTTTCGATTGTTGTGATTACGGAGTTTATATACCCTGAACTTAACGCTTGTTGCAGTGTCACCAGGAATGACAATAGTAGAACGAATACCTGCACACAAAAGAAAACAAATAATGTTCACTGTGAAAATAGCAACATGTTGAAACATGGTGAAAGTGCTCAGCGCTAAAAAAAAGGAAGGGATAACGAGTCGCCTCTTGCTTCCTCCAGCCCAACTCTCAATCCATACACAAAAACGGAGTGCAACCAATGTTCAAAGGACAAATAGAGTAATTCTTGGGCTGAAGCAATGATGGGGTCAAACATTACTTATTCTTCAACCTTTTGTACTTGGCAGATGGGGGGCTGTAGGTGCCTTAAGGATGCCAAAAGGGGCGAAAGTCCTAGGCCAGTGTAAGAAAGTGTTTCGTGGATAAGTTGCCACAATAGACTTTTCCTCAACACCAGAAAAGAAATTCAGAAAATAGGGGGTATCTACTCCCCAAAACAAACATTTCAAGGCTTGGAGTGATCTAACATTGATTTGCGTAGTCTGAAAAAATAAAAATGTTGTTGCTCATATTTCTTGAACCATTACACTGTACAAGATTCAATAACAACTGATTATGATAATTATGACAACTTCAGTCACTTATTGACTACAGACAGACACACTGACGTTTTCAGTACCTAAGTGTTTCTTATTGTACGTAGTTATACTTTGAAATTTCCCCCCCAATTCACACTGGTTCCAAATTTGACTTTTTGGACTATGCATAACAGCAAACATAGTGTGGGCCAAACCCACCTTACAGTGACAAAACTCAAGATATCCACCGCCACCTTTTTTAAGTGAATTAATAATTGAAGAACTACAGATACAGTTATACAACATTTAGAGCTCACTTTAATGTTAGCACATCCCTGAATGAGAAAGGGGCGACAGGCCAAGATTCCACAGTCCCGTATGTCTTGCGGCAGACTCGCCGCCACCTCAGCAAATGTGGCATGAACTCGCTCCTTTGCTTCGCTTTTCACTCTCTCGCTGCTGAAAATGAAAATTATTATAATTTATCGAAGTATAAGGGAGTACCTAAGTATTTTCCCATTCTGTAAAGTGGCAAAGCAAATAATCTAATAATATTCTAACTGCATCCGGTAGAACGGTACAGCCGCCGACAATAGCGTGCGGCAGTAATGTACATGTGACAAAGTGATGTGACCCAAATAGTTTCTATTAGTTACATACTTGGAAAATATAAATTCGATAACTCATGGCAGAAATTGGCGCTTTTTTAAGAAGATCACATTAATGATCTCCGACAACCGGATGGATCGAGATGATGGTAACAAATAAAATTAAAAATACTGTTAGTAAGTAATAAATCAGATAGTGCTGAGAACGCAATGTTATTGCGATTTACAGTAGAGTGATTAAGTATGCTCTTACTACCCAAAATATTCAAATATATTCAACGTTTACAAGTTGTAAAATAACCAACAAATAAAATAACTAACTGCTTTGAATTGAAAAGGATTAAATCACCCCATGAAAAACTATCGTCAAAAGCAGGACTAATCTATACAAATAAGAACCTATAACTGTTTATTCTTACTTTTCAACGATGACTGATGAAGCATTACGCGAATGGCACTTGACATGAGAAGGGGGGAGTTGCTGAGATAGGTGATCAGTTGCTGATGGTCCACCAGATTCTGCCTCATCTTCCTCTAGTGCTGCATGTTCACTGTACAGTCCAGTCATAGCATACATGCTTTCCTGACGCCTATGTCCCCGAGGTGGTGCTAAAACAGATGCAGGGGCGCTGGCCCCTTCGACTCCTGTCGCCATCGTTACAGCTGAGAACTACCAGGATCGTTGAATTGTCACGTGAAGAATCTAATAGGATATTTAAAGTACAAGTCAAAGAAGAGTGTAAATGAAAGTTTAACAATTTGCACAAGGACAACATCATAAATGAAAATGAATCGTGAATTTTCCTAGTGAATGAGCAAAATTAGGTTTTTTAAAAATTTGAAAAACACACTGTGCATTTGAGATATAAGGGTTCAAAGTTTTTTCTGTTTGGATTTTTACAGGCTATAACAGTCGAAATTTTTCTACGTTTGAGGCCTTGAAATGTCGGTTATGGCAAGCAGAAAACACCAGATTTTTGTATATTGGATCACATACAGTGCCTCCACGTTATGAGCCCTTTTCACAATTTCACTATAGCATGTTTTGTATTTTGATTTTTACAGGCCGCAAAACTCAATGTATAGACCGCAAGAGTGAATATATATGAACGCTGGGAGACTTTAAATTTTCCTATATGACAGCTGGATATTGCTTGATATTATTGGGATCATATGCAGTACTTCCTTGAAAAACGCATTTTCAGTTAATTCTTTCTAGCACTTTTGTAACTTTCGGGCTCTTTGCTTTAAATTATATGACCAGCTATGACCAAGTTCAGAACACTTGTTTGTATTGTTTTGATCACATACCGTACTTCCACCTTACGCCGTTTTTTGCTGATGAGTTTTTTTCAGGCTGCATAAATCAATATATTTGACGGTAGAGATCTTTAATATTTGTAATGACGCCTGATCTTCACCGCTATGGTCACACGCCGTACATCCGTGCTGCACAGTAGTTTTTGGGATCAGAAATATTCACATTGCCCTAATGTCAATATAGTTGAACGTTTAAAAGGTCATGAAATTTTTTCTTTGGCGGGTGAATGACTATAGAACGTAGTTCCGAGTTATTAAAATATTCTTCTCCAGGTGGTCGTATTACTTCTTTCTGCAGGTTGAGGGGGAGAATAACGGGAAGAGGTCGTCTCGTTATTCTCCCCCTCAACCTATTAAAATATTGATGTCCGGGGGTTGTGAGGTGGAGAAAAACCAGGCGACTCATTCTCCAATTCTTTATTAGCTGGCCGAGCACTTTCGCCCATTCGGGCATCCTCAGGGCGACGTGGAGGCCATAGGCTGTGGACCCTATGGCTCCACGTCGCCCTGAGGATGCCCGAATGGGCGAAAGTGCTCGGCCAGCTAATAAAGAATTGGAGAATGAGTCGCCTGGTTTTTCTCCACCTCACAACCCCCGGACATCAAGAAATGCGACGAAAAGGAAAAGAAGAATATTAAAATATTGTTTGAATCTAGATTTCCAAGATAAAAATTTGATTTTTTTTTAAATCAACTTGTTTTTTGGAGAGGATTTCGAATATCATCACGTTGCGCATTGCGCAACCAACACCAACTTCGTTATTTCAAATGAGAACCCCCATCTTCTATTGCAGATTCGGATTCTACGCAAAATTTCATGAATTTTAGACTCCTCAATCGATTTTTTTGCTTGCGCGCAACGCGCCTAGTGAGCGCGCAAAGTTGCGCAACCACAGGGTTGCGCCAAAATTGAGATGATGGTAGACCCCAAGTGTGGCACATGATTTTGCACTGTTTTTCAACGCTGAATCTCGTGGTGGGGTTCAATTTTCAATTTAAGTCGATTTTACTGGAACTACTGCCAAAAACACCTGAAGTCATTTTACGAGAAATTCACTTTTTTACACAACTCTGATTATTTATTCATTTAACCATATTTATTTTTTATTTCCTGTTATTTTATCTCATTTCCAGCTTCTGAATCTATCTCCATCAAGTACCTTTTGTGAGAAAAGCTGATTTTTCTCGTTAAATTACCGATTGGGCTTTGTATGGCTGTATCTCAATTAAGGGATAGCACTAGCACCAAGTTCATGAAACAGCGACGACTGACATTCGTCGCAGGTATGAGCGAGCTCTTACATGATATCCCAGGTTTTCATCAGCGTTGAAAAAGTGAAGATACAACCCAGCTTGAGCTGTCACTTGAAGTTTACCCTCTCTTAATTGTGACTCTTAAATAAGCAGAGTTGTGTAAAAAAGTGAATTTCTCGTAAAATGACTTCAGATTAGGTGACATAACAAGAGAGCAATCGATGTTTTTATAGACTTATGTTTGAGACCTTATAACTTCTAATCTGAAACTGTTTTTTCATAGTTTGTAAACTTAAATGGGGAAGACGCCTATTTTTTATTTTCGTTCCTAATGGCCTGAATTCTGTTATTTGGTGTCAGCTGAAGACGGAATGACCAATTTCTCATGAAAATTGTGAGTTTCCGTGGAGAAAATCGCTAAGGAAAACCTATGATTTTGAACGAAAAATGAATAGTTATTACGTCATAACTAGTCCGTTGAACGTGAATATTGATACTAGCGCTTGTATCTTCGGAGAATAAACTAACATTGGGAGCAATGATTTGAGGTTGCTGTGAGATTACCAAACCCCCCTCATTGCTTTACAAGGCATTACGGGCGGTGTTAACTCGACAATTAAAAAAAACCTAGCAAGTAGCAGTGAAATTAGCGTCACTTACTCGATTTAGCATGACTCCAGTCTTAAAGACCGTCTTGTTGTTACCGTCTGTTTTTCAGCCGTCTGCAGAGCGCTCTAGGAAGTTACTTGAATCGGTAGGAGTTACATCTCCGGGTTTATTCAAACCGCTGATTTTCCTTAGCGATTTTCCCCGTGGAAACTCACAATTTTCATGAAAAATTGGTCATTCCCTCTTCGGCTGACACCAAATAGTAGAATTCAGGCCAATAGGAACGAAAATAAAAAATAGGCGTCTTCCCCATTGTTCGAAGTAGAGTCTAGTTTACGTGATCCAAATTTGGTATTGATTGGACAAAATGTAGATACTTTTTAGGCCGTATTTCAAAAAAAATTGTTTCAAAATCACGTTTTTTGGACTATTTATGTTTGTAGAAAAAAAAACTACGTTAGTCATAACATTGTCGTTAAAAGATTCGAATTCAGCGTTAAATTTTCAAGAAATAACATGGTTTTGAAGGCCAAATAACTTCATTTTAATGCACAAACGTTTGGCGAATTTCTGAAATTCGGTTCGGATTCTCTCATTCAGTGTGAATGCGGATACGCTTCAGGAAATCATAACTCTACTATCGTTTGAGAAATAAAGAACGAATGAATTTGTGAAATTCAGTAACCAACAATGGTGTAGGCAATTATTTGAGTTTTGTAAGGTGGATCAATATGATCAAAGCATCTGGTATGTTGACCAAGAGACCCAAATCAGTAGATGGATTATTCCAAACGTTCAAACTCACTGTCAATCAACATAATAACATTGAAAGTAGTTAGGTAATCATTATACTTTAGAACTTCAACGTTCAACTGACTTATGAATTGAGTTTGGACGGTTGGTAGCAAGTGACAAGAACACAATAATGAAAGCTTGGGAAAATTCTGTGAAGAGAGCTGCCCATGATTGTAAGTCACTGAAAAGAGAAAAATAAGAAAACTTAAAAAAATAAATAAAACCGACTTCAAAAAAATTTGTCTATATAATACCTACACTCTGAAAAGAAAAATATAACAAAAATGTCCCAACTTCGCAGCAACTCATTCGCCAACTACACATTTTAAGGACTACTTTACTACTCGTATTGACCTGACCACTTCCTGATTGATTGGATAACCTCCCCTAATAATATAAAAATCACTATTTCTCATTTCCCAAATGATTAAAAGATTTTCCTTTCACCTATGAATCGCCTCCAGGTTGATCCAATAGATGATCAATCTGGAGGCGATTCAGAGTTTCAGAGGTGAAAGGAAAATCTTTTAATTTAATTAATTAAAACGTAATTTTTTATATTATTAGGGGAGGTGATCCAATCAATCAGGAAGTGGTCAGGTCAATACGAGTAGTAAAGTAGTCCTTAAAATGTGTAGTTGGCGAATGAGTTGCTGGGAAGTTGGGACATTTTTGTTATTTTTTCCTTTTCAGAGTGTATTTTATAGACAAATTAATGCCGAATGAGTTGCTGGGAAGTTGGGACATTTTTGTTATTTTTTCCTTTTCAGAGTGTATTTTATAGACAAATTTTTTTGAAGTCGGTTTTCTTTTTTTTTTCAATCATAACATCGTCCATAGAACCATGGAAATTATTTAGTCTGTTAGTTGATTTTTGTATAATTCAACAAGGTTTAGAATGCAGAAAAAATACAAAACCCACTATACATCGTTAGATAAGAGGAAACTGCCTGATTAGCCTTTGTAATAATACCTTACGGTTATACAATAAACGATATTTCATTTCATTTTCAACTGCCTGAGTAGAGGTATACCTCAGAAATCCTCAGCCTCATCTGAACAAGTGTCTATGCGTCCATTTGTTTGTCAGAGTCCAGAGTGTCAGAGTCGTCAGAGTGTCCATCTGTCCATGCGTTCATCTGTCTATGGTCTGAGTGAAAAATATTGCCATATCCTAGTAGTTCCATGTTATGAGCTTTTAGTGGGTATCTTCTACTGGCTTCAAATATTAATATATTTTAACACTGGAGTTTAATGTTGGTAACGATGAGTGAATGACACATTTTTAGGTGTCGTTCCTATAAAAATGATCTCATTTTACAAAACTTGGCTTTTATTGTAAGGATCACATACTACGGAAGCATTATCGACCTAACTCGTGCATTTTTCTATTTTTGAGTCTCCTGGCTCGTTTTTCAATGAGAGTTGTCGTAAATTAACGTTGCAGCCTTCGAAACATTTTCTTAATTTTATAATTGGTTATACCTGTTACCGACTCGAAGTTTTCAAAATACCCGAAACGCACTAAAACTCTCCATTGAAGCGAAGGAACAATAAACCAATGCAGCGTCATTTGCAGCGTTTATGTGCTTTTGATTTAACAGTGAATTCCATATGTTTCGTTCGAAGTTGGTACCCCACATTCAATCACTATCTTGTTCGCCCAGACGAAATTCGCGCAAAAAAAGTTCTTTCCATGCACTTTTATAATACTCTTCAAGAAAATTGGTTTAAATTTCATACGTTGATATCAACCCAGAGAGGTTCAATATTATGAACAGGTCAATCGATTGGTAGACTCAGATAATATATATAATGTAAACGGAAGAGTCCCGGAGGGAGGCACGAATCGACGGCTGGAGGTCGGTATGAGCCTCACAGGCGGTAAAGGTTGCCGAGTATTGATTTACAGTCAGCTGAGTGGTTGATTGCGAAACCAACAACTTCCATTGTGACACCAACGTCTGTTACCATACTGTTAATCATAAATGAAGGGGTTTTAGGGCATTTAGTGTTTTTATTTAAACTTAGAACGTAGGCGTTTGGTTACATTGTGAAATCACATTTTCTAATAGTCACCACAATCACTAGGCAGAAACTATAAGAAACGTATGATTTAACCAAAACTTCAACGTCCACGTTTTCAAAAAAAAAAAAAAAAATATATATATAAATAAAAATAAATAAATAACAGGAAAAAATGCACTGAAACTTTCCAATAATAGGGACTTTTAACATAATTATTTCAATGTCAAACTGACTTGACGTTACCTTTCAACTGTGCACCATTTCCAAATATTAATATTCTTTGGTTACTATTTCATCATGATGTATCAAGCATTATCATCGTATCGAGTAACAAAAAGCATACCATCCAACAACTAAAAATGCGATTGGTATGAATTTCAAATAATACCCCAGTGAAATTGAGACTAGTAAATAATACTGGTCTAACCTTAGTTGTTAACAAATTCATCTTCCTTGTCCACGACGAAATTTAGGAAACAATTGATCTGCCAGTAGCGACGAGCTTGATTGCGCCAAAACACAAAAAAAAATCACTTTAGCCCCGATGTAGCAGATCACAAATCATCGCCAACAGTTGATAGTTTGACCTACTCAACATGATGCGAAGGTGAACCACTTACTCTCTCTCTTCTCTACGCCACTGAACATAGAGGATGCCGCTTCTCTATGATAGAAGAACTAGAAGGACGCGTACGAAAGATCAATCGGATTTCGGATAACTGGACACTTGACAGCTGGGTTGGCAGCAAGGTGGGGAGGGGCATCGAGGATGATTACTGACACTAGACAGCTCTGAAGTCTGAAGCATTAGGGACTGCGCTGCAATCGCTTTCAAAATGGACTCACATTAACAGTGGGAATCGGTTAGAAAACGATTGACGAAACATCTTCATCAATGTCATTTGGTTCATGTAGGCTCTTATAATCGCAATTTTCCATCTTTTCGGGTGTTCTTTATAACTGCCCCCCTTTTCTTTGTTATTTAGTTTTCGAAGCTACACACGTCAAAACTGTAGAAAAGTCCTTTGATACAAGGGAACAGGGAACGAGAACGTGGTTACGTTCGAACATTGCAAACACAAGCCTGGCGAACGAACAACGAACTAAGGACCCTAGAGCCCTATAGACACGGCAGTAGACACCCAAACCACTCACACAATACAGTGGCTTGATATACCGAAGTCTGCCGGTGAGATGTAAAACCTTCCGTCTTCTGCTCGTATGCGTCATTATACGTCTAATAAAATCGCGCACATTCAAATCCACTGTTACTGTCTAACTCTCTCAAGGTAGATAGATATAGGTTGATATCTATCAACCTTGTAACTCTCTTTTAGAATTCTTGGTAAATTTAGAGTAAATTTAAACTGATGTGCATGTGATGACTAAAGCGTTGGCTCTCAAGTCCTTTTTTCAGAGAAGAAATCTATGTTAAACTGAAAGTTTTGTTTGGTTTGTATAAATTTTATTATTCAGTTCAATTGTATCATGATCCTGAGATTTCAAAATTGGGCGGGAATGTTGAAGGTGAATTTTGTAGTTCTTGATAGATGGCGGTGCTTATTGTTGTGTGATACAATGGCTTGATTGAGACAGTGCGGCCACACGGTGTCCTCTTTTTGATTGGTCGATCGTCCGAGCGCCATGTTTAACCCAAACTATGCTGATATAGCATTGACTTACATAGGTTCGTCTCATAATAATGCTTATAAAATCGTAATTTTTGTATTCTCAAATACTTAATTAAAAACTTTTCAATTACTCAATAGTATTTTGAACTAAAATAAAATACGAAAATAGTTTTTATTTTTGTGGAAGGTGTAAATTATTAATAACGGGAGTATGCCTAGGTAGCTCAACTAATTTTCATAAAAAATTATTTTTAGAACAAATAATATTCATGTTTTTCAAGAAGTCCTTGCTGGAACTTTCTCAAAAATTAAAATAGTAATTTAATGCTATATTTAACTATGAGAATAAGCACTGCGAATTTCAAACATGAGTTTATTATTTTTACTAGACAGACGAAAATCAAAGAAATCTTCCAACTTTATTCTTAGCCCAAAAAAGGTCATTATTTTCCATTCTAAAGAATATTTTTATTTTAAAAAATAATAACAACTTGAAATTTCCTAAAATTTTCAAGCCCAAAACCCTTCAAAATATTTCTGTGTTCATTTTTTTATTGAGTTACTTAGTGGATCCCTCAGTTTACGTTAATTTTTTCTAACTTGACTTGTGGTCGAGTAATGGCTCCTTACAACAGGTTTATGCGGTGTTCCAAAATACTGTATTACGATGTCGAAATTCTAGGATCATTTCTGGATGAACCTGGACTTTTATGCCAAATTTCATCAAAATCTAGCCTAGTAGTTTCAGGTAAAAGCTACATAGGACGTAAGGCGTGATTTTTTCGATTTTCTAAATCTACTTACAACAACAAAAAAAAAAAAAAAAAAAAAAAGCTGCAAATGATTGTACAGTGGTTTATTATTATTTTGCTTCAATATTGATTTATGAAGACCATCCATTTGTCATTTTAAATACTCCGAACATTTTTTGTGACGTTCCCACCGAAAAACAGATTGGTAACTATCGGAGAAAATTCCGTAGCAACTACCTATTGTAATTTTAATCATTATTATTTTTCTTAATTTCCTAATTCAAAACTAAATTTTTTGCCAAACGGTACAGCTGGAGAGAGTGTTTGACGACCATTCCAATGAGTATAGAATGATTTTTATAGCTCCAAGAACTCTCGAGTTATACCCTCATGTCAAATTTCTGAAAATCACAGCACAAAAGCACAAAAGCTGCGATAACTCGAGAACCAATAAAGCTATCGACCCGGCGATGGTCTCATTCGATTCAGCGTCCAAAAATCTATATAATTTGATACCACGTACACATTTTTCTGAAAAACCTTGGAAAATATGAATTTTCTCCCCCTAAAAACCCCCCAAAAATACCCTTAAAATTGAGCTAGCAGGTTGGTTCAAGAATTGGGCCGTCGTGGGACCGAGATTGGTTTTTGGTGAAAATTTCAAATTTTTAGCTCTTACAGTTTGGCCGGAAAACTGCTAACGGCGTACGGCGTACGGCGGACGGACAGAATTTTTTTTATTGGATAATCGGATTCTACATGCCTTGAAACGTAAAACATCAAATTTTGAGGGGGGTTAGAAATTTTTTTTTCTTGGGCGATTACAATGGTTTATTATTATAATAAACCAAAATGTCAAAAAAAAAAAAAAAAAAATTCTGCGGACGATCACAATGTTTCTTTATTAAACAATGAAGTTGGTTAAAAATTGACGAATGCCTTAATTTATGTAAACAAACAGACTAATAATAGGTATTTCTAACTTCATAACTTCTCACAAGAAATGTTTCAAGTTTCTTTCTCCATCAATAAGCATGTTTGAATGTGTGTTTGTAACAGAAGTTTTTACTTTTCTTATATTATTTAACTTTTGATTATTTTTTTTCTAAATAAACATTTTTTGGGTTTGAAAAATTATGACATTTTTGGACCAAGAAATGAATTTGAAGATCTTTTTGGAATTCTGTCTATCTCGTGAAAACAATAAACTCATGTTTAAAATTCACTGTGTTTTTTCTCATAGTTAAATAGCATTAAATTCCTTTTTTATTTTTGAGAAAGTTCCTAGCAAGGTAATTTTGAAGACGCATACCTTGAAACAATCCAACTATACGTACTTAATTGAACTTCAACGGAATCTCATAAATCTCGTGTGTTAATAATTATATAATGCTGGTGTTCTATTAGATTTTCCCCAAAATGGGTAATTCTTAGCTAATTCACCGAACAAATTAAGGCCTCAAAAAGTCAATGCTTAATAACGTTTCCAAAATATAGCATCATCTCCTAGGAAAGGAAGAAACTACATAATATTCTGAAATCTTGATCTGATGTCTGAAAATAACCAGTCGGTCATGAGATAGGAGGGTATTTTTTCGTAAATTGATTCGAGTGACATTGCTAGGTTATATTGGAAGATATTATTTAGTGAGAGAAATGTCCATCAGGAAGTGTATGGATGGGTAAGTGCACACAAATACGCTTCGCATTTTACTTGCCGCAGAGCTGGGAATATTTTCGTAGCCTCCCAGTTCGATACTTCCAAGCGTACTTGCACGCAAGCAAAGAATGGAGCGAGTGGTCTAATTTTTAATCTGTAAAACTCTGTGTTGAAGCGAAACGTCCATGTCAAGTCTGTATCAACATCTTCGGGCCTTTTAATGTCATCAGGGACCCAGACTGTTCAGAGGAGGGCTCAGCACGTTCAGACTTGATTGCCGTATCAGACATCGTACTAAGTGAAGACACGCCGTGGTACCTACGAGGACCCAAAACTATATATGTAAACTATTACGCAATATCTGAAGCAGATTTCAGCACAGAATCTGAGCTTGAAGACGACGAGCTAGAAGATGACTCGTCAGATGACGACGATGATGAAGTAGAGGAACCTACCCAGGTGCTTAGATTGCCTTTTACGACATTGTCTCCTATCAGCAGTATAACTAGTGTTTCAAGAAAGGTATGATCCATTATTGATTTTTCTCGTTACGTTTTCGGATTTCTGAACACGAGTCCAATGGTTGCTTGGAGTTGTGAGTGGACTGAGAGCGAAACGCACAGGGGAATGTCGTTTAGACGAAAAAATAAGAAGGGAAATAAATATATTATTCGACCGAAGACGCGGTAATGATGGTTTGATAGTTTATTGAACAAAAACTATGGTTTAATGGGTTTATTCATAGTACAAAACAGCGTGACGGCCGAGAGAACAACGAATAGATTGACAGTGGAGGCCGTCTGCACGGACAAAATAGACTAGGTACAACAAGGACTAGGTACAAGGGTACAACATGGAGCAAACGGGGAAAGTTTACCTATTATCGGGGAATGGCAATTTGTTTGTATCCTTCCAATAGGCAATAATAGATATAACTACTTCCATTTACTACGTAAACATGGAAGTAATAAATACAAAAACAAACAAACATACCTACAAACAAGCATAAATAGTCCAAGAAACGTGATTTTGAAACAATTTTTTTTAGAAATACGGCCTAAAAGTATCTAATTTTACTTAAATGAATACCAAATTTGGATCACGTAAACTAGACTCAAATCTGAACAATTTAAGTTTAAAAACTATTGAAAAAAGTTTTCGTTTGGAAGTTATGAGGTCTCAAACACAGGTCCATTAAAACATCGATTGCTCCCTTATTATGCCATCTAAACTTGATTTTTTACCATCGTTAGAAAGCTCTAGCTAAGTGCTTTCAAGTGCAATAGTGTTCATATTTTTTTTCTCGACGTGGTTGGGAACGGTGCTCGAAAAACCTCAAAAAAGTGAAAATCGGCATCACGTTTTTTGTTACACTTTCTTCTCTACACGCTATATTAGAATGCCGAACGAAAAATTGAAGCTATGCCCTTGTAGGCAGACAAATTATGAACAAAATTACACCAGAAACAAAACAATCGAGCAAGTATTCTAGAAGTAATAAGCTTGCAAAGTCAAAACTTCATTTTTTCGCGAAAATCACGTTTTCCGGCGTTTTTCCGCGTCTGGGGACGTAACTACTGGATGGACTCAATTGAAAAAATTATGGGACCTACCTGGATAGTAACCCTTTCAAACAAAAAAAAAGTAACCCGATCGGACGTACAGGAGCTGAACGCCAGCGGACAACACATACCGAAAAAAACCCGCAAGTCAACTATAGTAACCTCCTCCTTGTTTGAAGTCGGTTAAAAAGGTGTTTATAGTTACGAATAAAGGTGACGATGGTTTTAGCAACATGTAGTCATTCACCAGGTCGATTTATCTAAAGAAACGACACCGCCCGGAGGGGTCACAGAAGGAGTGGGCTCAGATTCCAATATTGCCGGTGAACAGGGGGTGCAGGAGCAAGAGCCAGAAGAGCCCTCCGAACGAAAGGAAAAGGAAGAAGTTCCTGATCTAAGTTTAAAAGAATCTGGAAAAGAAGAATCTGAAACGCACAGAGCTGAGTCTTCTACGCAAGGAGATTATTGGCAGATACGGAAATTGATGAAATATATTAGAGCAAGTTAACCATTTCTTCTATATTTACGTAGTGGATAGAAGTACCGGAATGGTACAAAAGGTCAGATTCGTAGCGGAGGTGAAATTGGGTACCAGTGGGGTGCACAGAACACAGCATTTTCATGTTAGAGTCGGTAACAGGTATAAACAATTATAAAATCAAGAAACTCCTACAAAGGCAGCAACGTTGGTACACATGTAATATTATTTAGCTTCATCTCCAAACATTACAGTTACCGCTTGGTAACCAAGCAGTTCTTAAGTTTGACCCGTTTGACCCTGACGCTATCCGATGTTCAAGTTCTTAAAAATGCTGTTTGTTCATTTCAATCATGCATTTTTCTAGCCTTATATTCAAGGTTATTCATTCTATTCACTTCAGCAAACGAAAGGTTATATATATTAAGTAAACAGACCCAAAAATTACGAATAAAATTACTTAAAATGCGTTTTACGAGGAAGTGTTGTATGTGACCCCAATAATAATAATAATAAAATTCGAGCAATATCGAGCTGTCATATATAGGACAATCTCCAACTTGGCATTGAGCCTCTTTAGGCTCATCGATTTTTCCGCGCCTTGTAGAAAATTCCCCAGAAGGTATATTTTTTCCTGCTACTTCCTTGGCCCGTGGCAACACTGTACCAGCCTGAAACCGTCGTTTGTCGTTTTGTTTATCCAGATGAGGTTATTGTAGTGCGGAAAACATTTTTAGTGACGAGGTGCCAGGCGCTTGGATATCTCTGCGATTCGCAGTTTTGCAGGTAAGTTCTAAAGCATTTTCAATGTCTTTTTGTGGCTGAAATATTTTTTTCGTGTTAGATAAGGTGTAGTAGATGGTTTAGAAGCACTTGATTTCCGTAAACAGTTTCCTTGAAACCTAGTAAATCGAAAAATGTGGATGAGCCTTTTAGGCTCATTGTCAAGTTCGCTATTGAGCTTCAAATACTGCGATTACGTGGAAATTTGGAAATTGATCATCACTAATCGTCAGTGGCGTAGTAACATCGTTTTGTAATACCTTTTTTTTCAGTATGTATAAGGATTTTCGATCGAGAGCAGATTATATGCTTGCCCTGCTACCAAGGCCTGGCTCACCAGTTTTGGACATTGCGGAGGACCAAGAAAATAATGATGAAGATGAGTTGATCGAGCGGACTGATGGACAACTTTTTCGTGAATTGGATGAAATTTTGGCTGGTTTCCAAGAAGAGGATCCAGTTCCATATGATGTGGAAGCAGTTGAGATTGACGGCAATGATATCCCTACTTCAGTCATAGTAGAGGGGCTGTGAGGGGGAGAAAAACCAGGCGACTTATTCTGACGCTTGAAGACGCTCTGAAGAAAGCAGAAAGCCTAGAGGAAATGGAGGGCGACGGCCCAGTTGAAGAAAACGACCCATGGAAATTGAACGCAATCAAAGAGCATCAGCCTAGAGACGAGTGGGCGTGCTTCACGTGCGGAGAGCGAGGCCATTTTGCTAGTCGATGTCCAAGGAGAAACAGTGGTGCTTTGTTTAACCCACACGCCAGCCATACTATGCGAAGTCAAGATGCAAGAACAACACAAAGGCGCTCCACGCGACCCTGCGTATTATGTCAGAGCGTAGAACATTTCTTAGTTGACTGCCCCAATTGGGACACCTACACGGAGCCTTGTAGTTACTGCGGGTCATTGAACCATGGGGAAGGGCAATGTGATGTGTTCCAACGTTTTAAAGCAAAACAGCCCAAGAAATTGGAAAACCCTCAGTATGGACGAGACAAAACTAATTGGAGAGAAACGTCCCAGCACGTCAACACCGTCCAACCCACTACCGACCAATGGCGACAAATTGGCCGCCAACCAACAACAACTAATCAAAAGGAACAGAAGCCCGACCAAGAAGAAACGCCAGGACCTCCATCACAAATCCCAATGGTTGAATGCGGAAAAAGGCCAGCAATCAAGCACACCATTAAACTAAATGGAAGGCCAGTACAAATGGTTGTAGATACGGGAGCACAAATATCGGTGCTTGCTCGACCAATCCCAGGTGAGGTTGTGATGCCGTCCCTTATACGAGCCGTGGCGGCCAACGGTAGAGCTATCCCCTTCTTAGGCCAGCAAACCTTGGAGGTGGAAATAGGGGCGTTCAAGCTGCAGCACACCTTCCTCATATTTGGACGACACGACGCCTCAATCAATCTGTTGGGACTGGACCTTTTGACGCGAATTCCTTTTGTGATAAGGGCAATTCCCTCAGCAACTGGCAGAGAACCATCGGTCGGACTACAATTCCCAGTACTAGGACAAATTACTGAAACGGACTCACTCCTGGCCAAGTACAAAAATGAAAGTGAACCGCAACCACAAACAGCGGAAGTGGAGGGAGAATTGGTGGAAGACATGCTGCCAACCGAGAATTGTGAACAATTTCAGAAACCAACGGATTTTTGTCTCGAGTCCAAATTGGATCATCTGGATGCTACCCCCCGTCAGATTGTGGTTCAAAGGTTCAAGAAATTCGCAGCTCTGTTTGAGCCTCCTGACAGTGCGGGATGTCGACTGCCGGTTGAGCATCAAATTGAAACTGGGACAAGCAAACCAATAAAACGCCGACCTTACGTGGTGCCGCATGCCCTCAGACCCATGGTCGAAGCTCAACTGGAAGACTTGCTAAAAAAAAGGATTATCGAACCATCAACAAGCCCCTGGTCAGCGCCAATAGTAATGGTAAAAAAGAAGACCACCGGGGAAGCGCCGTCCTATCGGTTCTGCATAGATTACCGAGAACGTAATAAGGTTACCAAGTCCGGCGTGTATCCCCTTCCCTTGATCCATGAAACACTTGAAATGCTGGCAGGAAAGAAATGCTTCACCACATTGGATTTGACAGCAGGCTATCATCAGATTCGGATGGAGCCGGGGTCCAAGGAGAAAACCGCGTTCACGACACTTGGAAGACATTACCAATTCACGAAATTGCCGTTCGGTCTCAAGAATGCCCGTCGACATTCCAGCGCACCATGAATAATCTATTGGAGGACTATGTGGGGGAATTTGTGTTCGTGTACTTAGACGACATAATTGTCTTCAGCGATAACCTTCAAGAACACGTCGACCACTTGTCTAGAGTGTTCAAGCGCCTCGAGGAAGCAAGGCTTAAGGTGAATTTACAGAAATGTAAAGTTCTTCAGTCCGCAGTGGAATACTTGGGCCACTTAGTCACAAACGAAGGAGTGCGCATGGACCCGAAAAAAGTGCAGGCTGTACAAGAATTTCCAAGACCAAGTGACGTGACGGGCATCCGAGCTTTCTTGGGGTTAGCAGGTTATTATCGTCGTTTCATTCCCGGATTCTCCTCGATCAGCGCCCCATTCGTACAGCACCCTTCGTTCTGGCTACTGACGCTTCGACAACCCCTTAGGAGCAGTGCTATCCCAGAATGACAATGGATGTGAGCGTCCGATTGCCTACGCGAGCCGGATCCTAAACTCAGCAGAGCAAAGATATTCAGTCACCGAACGAGAGTTACTGGCAGTGGTATGGGCGACCAGCCACTTCCAAGGATACCTGCTCGGAAAAAAGTTTGCTTTGGAAACCGACCACACGGCCATCACCGCAGCAATGAGGTTGAGGGACCCCACTTCAAGAATTGGACGATGGATAATTAAACTTTCAGAGTACGAATTTACGCCACAGTACCGTCCTGGGAAAAGTTTGGCGCACGCTGATGGGCTGAGCCGCATTACTATTGGTGGAGTACAAACTCTAAGATTGACTAAACAACTGTTACGTGCGGGGCAAGACCTTGATCCATGGATTCAGGGACTAATTGCAAAAGCACCAGATAAGCTGGTAGAGAAGGATGGAATATGGTGCAAACGGCTGTCCAAGACAGAGTCTGTCAATGATCTCGTACCTCTGATTCCCAGCACTTTACGCGAATGGATAATGGCAGAATGCCACGATGGACGATGGGCAGGTCATGTCGGGATAGATACCACTGACAAAATGGTAAGGCGTCATGGGATTTGGCCTAAAATGGATCGCGACATTAAGAAATATGTTCAATCATGTGATATATGCCAGCGAAGAAACAAACCCCCTAATTTAGAACCACCACTACAACAGCCGTGGCTACCCTCACGACCATCAGAAATAGTAGGAGTGCACATCGTTGGACCTTTACCTTCTCGCCTAGGAAAACGATACATTCTCACAACTATCGACCACTTCACTAAATACGCGGAAGCGTATGTTATATCTGATTGCACTGCTAAAACAACGGCCGAGGTGCTGTTCCAGAAGTTCATCCCAGTGCATGGAGTACCCGACGCTATATTGTCAGATCGTGGGTCAAACTTTACTTCGGCTCTAGTGCGTGACCTGTGTGAAACATGGGGAATACGCAAGTTACAAACGACAGCGTACCATCCGCAAAGCAATGGGGTGGTGGAGAGGTTCCACAGAACCTTGGAAAATATCATTGCGAAAATCAGTCGGAAACATGGGACGGACTGGGAAATGCTACTACCCCTTGCCATGGCAATGTACCGAAATACACCGCACCACAGCACAGGGTACTCACCAAACATGCTGCATTTTGGCAGGGAAATTCACCTACTAAATTCTATCTTGTATACCCAACAATGCAATCCGCAGTTGGTAGACATGTTATCCCGAATCAACGACACTCAACGACTAGCAGCCCAAGAAATACGAAAAGCATGGGAATGTCGCACAACGGTTGCAAATAAGCGGAAGACACCACGTCAGCTAGCAGAAGGTCAAGCTGTCTACCTCCGGCAAATGCAACCACAGCGCGAACAACTAAAAAAGTTTTGGAGTCCGTGGTTGGGACCATTCCGCATCAACAAGAAACTGGGGGATGTCACCTATGAAATCCTCGACACACAAGGAGTGACCCGGGTCGTCCACCTCAGCCGCCTGAAACCAGCGTTTGAAAGAAATGTGAGAGACGCAGCCGAATTTATGCGCGAACCCCCAGTCTTCCAAAATGAGGTTCCTGGAGAAATATACCCAAATTGTGAACGCAACACTTCCGCTGCGGAAATCGACGATGAACAGGATACTCTGACACTTCCACCAATAGCAGAATGTGCCTCGCAGGATCCAGATATCTCGGCGACAAAAACAAATGAGGATTGCACCGCGGCAGAGACAGTGGATGCGATCCATGAGACAGACCTGGCAGAATTTCCTGTAACCAGAAGTGGATCCTATAATCTTCGGCCGAAACAGAGAGTCGATTATAAGGCACTGCACTCGGGATCAAGAATATAGACTCTTACGTCGGGCCATTCGGGTTAAGAGGATTTTATTATATATATACAAATAACAATAAAAATTATAACAAAAAAAAAAAATTCTTTTGTAGGTAGGTATTAGTTGAGTTTGCCATTTTACTTAATTTCAGATAACTTGTAATTTAATAGTAAACTGCTTTACATTGAAATGCTGACGATTTAAATGGTTTGATCTTTTCTTATTGTCCAATGCCATTGAGTGGGGCTTGTGTTTTTGTGGGTGCGTTTGCTGTCCTGGCTGTCCGCAGGCGGAGGGCCAAAGAATGGAACCCATTGAAGGGAAGAACGCCATGGCCTCAACCTGGGAGTCTAACTATCCAGCGTCAAGCCTCTTACTCCAGCCGAGCGAGAGGATCAACCTCAAGAGGAACACAGATGAATCAGAGACGCAGAGCCCACCACCAGACGACGCCACCATCACTATTGTCAACTTCGTTGAGCCGGATGTAAGGGAACTACCTCCAGACCCAAAAGCACCAGAGCCAGCACCAACGCAGCCGATACTTGTGAATCTTGATTCAGTGGAACCGTCACCGGACATAATTACCTTTAGAGAACTAGCAGCCCCGCAACCGAAACAAGTTCTCTGTACAGTACTTGTGAATGCAGCCATGATTTTCGGGGAGGTAGAATCCCATTTGAAATCCATCGCCGAAGGCGTTATCAATGGCGTACCGATGTACTTTGAGAGCCAACGACGCGAAAACGCCGAAAGAATACTTAGCCAAATTGCAACACTGGCAGAGAATTTGGTTCGGGACCCGGCAGCAAAAGAAAAATACAGGATGCCACCAGCCACGAACGTCGACCGACTTGAACAGGAAGCAGAATGGAGGGCCAACCTGGGAGCAACCATGGAAGACAGCGATGAAGATCCGCCGGACATCAGTGAGCAGCACCCATTACCCACACCAGCCACACAAGACCCTGAATGGAAAGCTCTGCAGCAGGAAGTAGAAGGGCTGAAGGAGAAGGTGACCTCACTGCAGCATCAGTTGACTTACGTGCAGTTCCAGCAGACGCAACAAGCATTGTGTGAGGTAGTCATGAACCCTGCCAGGGAACCTCCTAACTCCCATGCCCATACGGCCTGAAACTTGGAGCAGCCAAGGGCAGCAGCAGTCGCAGTAGCAAATGCATACACCCCACAAGCCAAGCCGCCTCGTGCAAAGCCAATTAGAGAATTGGGCCAGACGACACCACATGCCATCACACCAACCAAGCATTGTACCATCTGCAGCAAGGTGTACCACTCCCAGAGATCAACCGCATGTTCAGCATGCTATATGTTCTTCCGACGCAACAGCAGCCAACAGCCAACGTTCTGTAAACATCAGAAGAAAGGCACGTACCGACCAACATGCCGAGACTGCCGACTGAAACGCTGCATCCAAACACTACACGTGGGAGGCCACGGAGTCATCGCTAAGCATCAAGACGGTACCAGAAACGACCAGCAATGATCGGCTTACCGACGAGGACGTCGGCTCATGGTGTCAGGGGGGGTGTAATAAAGGGTTATAGTGTTTTACTGATCCATTGGCGTCGGCTCTGATGGCTCCCCACTCCATAGTAAAGGGGTGGGGGAGCCCATATAAAAGGGCATAGGAGAGATAAGAATTCGGATTCGCGTAGTTAATGTTGAAGGACCAGGATGGTCCAGGGTCGTTGGTAATTTATTGTGACTGTAACAACTGTTGTGCCTTAACATTGGTAACTGTGTCGTTGTTACTTGTGACTGTAACAACTGTTGTGCCTTAACATTGGTAATTGTGTCGTTGTTGCTTGTGACTGTAACGGTGGTGCCCGTAACAATTGTAACCCTTTCGTGTAACCGGTAACGCAACGCCAGTGACTGTAACACGTTGTTACGGTAACGTGGAACCTCGTGTATCTTGTTGCGGCGCCGGACAACGGGGATACCCGGTGAGTGAGCCCATGCGACTCGGGTCCTCCCTCAGTGGCGTATCTAATCTAACTTCATTGTTAATAATAATAAGTCAGTATTTCAATGCGCTTTATTTCTAATCCTCTCAGAAGGCAGGGTTCACGATCCCAATCCTCAGATCAGCGAACCCAAAAAAGTCGCTGATTACAATATGTATTACTTTTTAATTAGTATGAATAATGTATTACCATTGCTCTACTGATTCAGGTCTTCCAAGACTTATTATTTAGTTTCCACAATAGGGGTATTCATGGTCGGTGTCGAGAGATCGAGATGTCGAGAAATCGAGAAGTCGAGAACCGCGCGTACCATGAAGATCCCCCGTGTCGAGATCGAGAAATCGACTAATCTGTTAAGGGCTCCTTGGCAACCATATATCTAATCGTCCGATGTAATGATACTGAAGCCGTTGCCGCCATTTGCTTTCGTTTTTTTCGTGGTTTTCATTGTTTTCAATTTCCAAAAGTGCCTAATCGACCGTTAGCATGCCGAGAAAAAGTCGGAAAGAGATTGCAGTTGAAAAATGGAAATCGGAAATCGTGGAAATGTGAATCGGAGTCTCGCTTGTTTACAATAAATTGTTTACATGGACACGCCGAATCTCGACTTCTCGACGGATTTCTCGACGCTTTTTTGGATCGAATTCGATTTCTCGATCAAGAAGTGAAATGAAGTACTGCGCATGTCCGGTCGAGAAAGGTTCCATGGCAACCTTATCAATCTCGACTTTCTCGACGTCTCGACACCGACCATGAATACCCCTATTATTGTGAATGCACATAGGAACAATGTGATAAAAATTATTGTTTATTGTGATGTTATTTTAGTGATTACTACTTACAGATGGTATTACTTAGTTCCTAAAAGTTTAAAACTCTAAGTAACCTTCAAGAAACGTACTGTGAACACATAAATGAAGGTACCAGTTCATGTCTGGACAGCGGAGTTTATCAAAATTATATTATCTTTGTTTCATTAAACTTTTTCGTGAATTTATTCATGTTTCTCCTGTTGGTTTCGGAGATAGATATCTAAGTGTCAAGGCAATGGGCCTTTTGAGGCTCATTCTTACAATTTAACACAGTCATAGCAATGAGCCTTTTTAGGCTCATCCATAAAATTGACCATAGTTAATGGTCAGGGCCATAAAGATTTTTTAAATTATTTTTCCCATCATTCTGAGGATATTTGGCGATAGGAAAACAATACTTTGACTGATTTCATGACACTAACTTTTTCTTGCCAAGTTAGGGCTGGTTAGGTCTCCTAACGTCCATATATATATATATATATATATATAACATATATTATAATATTCACTCTTGCAGTCTATAAAAATCTCAAAAGCTAGAAAATCGCACACGGAGCTGTCATATAGAAAAAATTAAAGCCCTCCAGTATTCAAATATATTAATTTTTGCGGTCTATAAAAATCAATATATATAGCTAATATGCAAATAACGCGGAAGTACTGTATACGGCACACTTGATAAAAGTCATTCAATCGCCGACCCCAACCTTTAAAACCTGCTTGCCATAACCGACATTTCAAGCCCTCAAACGTAGAGAAATATTGACTCTTATAGCATTTATATCTCAAATGCACAGTGTGTTTTTCAAATTTTGAAAAAACCTAATTTCGCTCATTCGCTAGGAAAACATTTCCTGCAAATGTCATTGAATTCCATTCATTTTGGTTTATTAATAATAAACCTTTGTAATCGCCCACGGAAAAAAAATTATAACCCCCCTGAAAATTTGATACTTCACGTTTCAAGGCATGTAGAATCCGAATATCCAATAAAAAAATGTAGCACCATGCACGTACTGCGTGTAACTACGTGGTTCAACTGAACCAAGCAATAACCCTTTTGGTACAAATTGTTTATGATACAAAATATAATTTCATTCGCGTTCTACAATTCAAATCATACCAAGAAAGTATTATTCCTACTAAAGGTATTTCACTGGCGACGAGGATAAAGAAAAAGAAAAAAAAATTAGTGCGTCATGCCACAACGAAGACGGAGGCAATCATCTGACGACGATCAGAATCCGAATGAGGTACGACCATTTCATACAAAGGTTGATGTTAGAAAATTCAATCCTGAGGAAGAACAATGGGAATATTATTTACCATACTTTGAATTGGAGTTGAAATTAGCCCGAATTCACGATGAAGAGGACAAGCGTGATCTACTTTTGACGAAAGTAGGACCAACCATTTTCAAATTACTCGTTGATCGGTTCAGACCACTACCTGTCACTTCTCAGTCGTACGCTGAACTGGTTGAGGTAATTTCAAATTTCTATTACCAGGGGAAATCCATAACTTCCGACAGAGTCGCTTTTTCAATGAGATGGAGACAAGAAGACGAACCGATTCCTTCATTTATTAACTCGTTGAGAGCTTTAGCAGGTCGCTGCGATTTTGGATTTTCACTGGAAGAAAGGGTTCGTGATCAAATAATCGTAGGCATTAACGACGATACCTGGCAGAAGGAACTTTTAAAAACGTTTCCAAATAATACGCATTTGCTAGCGGATGTTGAAATTTTGGCATTGCAGTTGGAACAGAGCTCGAAAGAACACAAACGATTGACAGAAATGACGCAACATCGTAAAACAACTGTTTTGAATAAGGTTTCAGTCCACAAAGATCGAACTAATCCGTCGAACGGAAGAACGGTTAAAATTTTAGTTCACGGGAGACATTGCTTCAAGTGTGGTCAAAACTTGCACGATAAGAACCAAAAATGTAAAGCAGCAGGAACCAGATGCCATCTTTGCCAGGGCCAAAACCATTTACCGTTGGTTTGTTTGACAAACGGACGAGCGATCATACAAAATGTTTCAAAGGGGCAGAAAAGTGCATATAAACTTGCACCTGCTTCTGAAGACTCCGGTGATTCGGCTACAGACACGGGATCGGAACTGGGAATTCGCAAAATTTCAAAAACTGGGACAAAGGTGCTCCTCTGCGTCAAAATTAATAATCGCCGTATAAAAATGTTATACGACCCAGGGGCACATCATTCCGTAGTAAGTGAGCGTATCTGGAGAGACATTGGGCAACCACCTCTTGCCTCATATCCCAATTTGCTGGCATATACAAATTTAGAGGTCAAGACCTTAGGCATTACTCAAGTTTGCGTAGACGCTTTCGGTAAAGTTTTAGAATTACCGTTGATCATCATAAAAGATGATGATGTCCCATTATTCGGTCTGAACTGGGTACTGAGGTTCGATCTACCGCTTCCACCTGGAGCAGAGATTTGTAAAAGGGCCCTCAACTACCGATCGTTGACAACTTGAATCCTGTTGAGAATAAAATTAAATCTGTGTTGAGCCGTTATACAGACTTGTTTTCTCCAACTACAGGAAGAATCATTGGCCGTAAAATAAGTGTGCAATTGCATCCTGAGGCTCAGCCAAAAGTTTTCAAGGCAAGGCCAGTCCCATTCGCTATGAAGTCAGCAGTAGAACACGAGCTAGACCGACTTGTTATACAGGGTATTATTGAACCTGTGGATCCATCAGACACAGAAATATTATGGGCTTCTCCTGTAGTCATTGCTCCCAAATCTAACGGTAAAATTAGATTATGCGCCGATTTCAAAGTGTCGATTAATAAATACATAATGGAAGACAGACATCCTATGCCAACATTGGACGAAGTCCGCTCCCAGATGTCTGGCGGGGAACACTTTTCCGTGATTGATTTGAAAGATGCCTACTTACAAATGGAAGTTGCAGATGACTCAAAGAAATATCTCGTAATTTCAACGCACAGGGGGTTTTATCAATACAAACGCATGCCTTTTGGTATTAGTTCGGCACCTGCTAAATTTCAAAAGACGATGGACCTTATTTTACGAGGTATTGAAGGTGTTATTTGCTATTTAGACGATATTATAGTGACCGGAAAGACCTCAGAGGAACACCTGCTGCGAGTGGAACAAGTTTTAAGGCGGCTTCAGGACGCAGGGCTTCGAGTAAATTTGGAGAAATGTAAATGGCTACAAGATTTCCTTTTTGACAAAGAGGGAGTTCACCCGACTGATGACCATATTAAAGCAATTCAGGATATGGAAGAACCTACGAACGTCAAAGAAACTACGTTCTTTCTTAGGGTGCATAAATTATTATCAAAAATTCATCAAAAATCTCCAGGGAAAATGCGCTCATCTTTATGAATTGTTACAGAAAGGCGTGAAGTGGAATTGGACGGAAAAACACAGCAAAACTATTCAAGAACTGAAACAAATTTTGAGTTCTAAGAATACCCTGGTACACTATAAACCTGCCTTAGAGCTCATTGTTTATGCGGATGCTAGTGAAAAAGGGATTGGTGGAGTTCTGTGTCAGAGACAAGCAGATGGGGAAGAACGTCCGATTGCATACACCTCCAGGAAACTCAGCAAAACCGAACAACATTACTCGGTCATTGATCGTGAGGCACTTGCGATCATCCACGCAGTCCGAAAGTTTGATCAGTATCTATATGGTAGAAAATTCGTGCTGAGAACTGACCACAAACCACTAATTTATATATTCGGGGAAAGAGCGGAACTCCCAAAAATGGCTTTTTCTCGTGTGAGCAGGTGGGCTGTCATGTTGAATGAGTTTGACTTTACTATAGAATTTATTCCTGGCAAAGAAAATAGCCCAGCCGAGGTTTTATCTAGACTTCCCCTGGATATAGAAGAAAAACTGAATGATTTTGGACATAAAGTAGCGCAGACTAGACTGAAGGATTTGGCAATATCTCGGCGTTTGTTAAAAAGCAAAGTTCAGGCGGATATTATATTATCGAAGATCTGTGAATATCTAAGGGACGGTTGGCCGGGAAAAAATCAGCTTCCGGAACATCTGCTATCGTATTTCGAAAAGAGGGATGAATTATCATGTGAGGAAGGAATCGTTCTCTGGCATAATAGAATAGTAATTCCTGAAGCCCTACAAAATGATGTAATGTCGCTTTTGCACGACGGTCACCCTGGATCCTCAGCAATGCGATCCATAGCAAGAATTACAGTATGGTGGCCAGGTATGGACAAAGCGATTGAAACCTTTCTAAAAACTTGCTCAGCTTGTCAGGAGAATAGATCGTGGGACCCCGAATCTCCTGTATACTCTTGGAATGTTCCAACTGAGGCATGGTCCAGGGTTCACATTGACTTTGCTGAAGCTTTTGAAGGCCATAGCTGGCTAATCATCGTTGACGCTAGTACGAAATGGATTGAAATCGCTCCCATGAAAACATCGACAACAGAAAAAACAATTGAAATTCTTCAAGACACTTTTGCCCGTTTCGGCCTTTCAAAAATGATAGTCTCAGACAATGGTCCACAACTGACTTCACAAAAATTTCAAGACTATTGCAAACACAACAACATACAACATGCCAAATCCACACCATATCATCCACGAACAAACGGTCTGGCTGAACGAGCCGTGAGGACTTTCAAGACTAGGATGGCAGCTTCAAGAAACGGTGGTGAAAATCTTCATACAAGACTAACTAAGTATTTAGCTTCATATAGAGCAGCCGTACACCGGACTACTGGCCGATCACCTGCGGAGATGATGATAGGGCGTCAGATGAGAACCAAGTTGACCCTTTTGAAACCTGATCTAAGCACCCGGATTGACTACAATTTACTCAAGCAACGACAGTATCATGGTTGTGCACCGTTCAGAGAATTCACCGTGGGAGAGACCGTGTGGATAAAACGAAGGAAAGAAGATAAAATATTTTCGAAAGCCGTAGTGAAGAAGAAAACTGGGCCGCTCTCTTATATCGTCATTCAAGATGATATAGAACGAAGAGTTCATGCTGACCAGATGAGGAAGGCACATGCGGATTCAGTTTGAGGGGGGAGAAGATGTAGCACCATGCACGTACTGCGTGTAACTACGTGGTTCAACTGAACCAAGCAATAACCCTTTTGGTACAAATTGTTTATGATACAAAATATAATTTCATTCGCGTTCTACAATTCAAATCATACCAAGAAAGTATTATTCCTACTAAAGGTATTTCAAAAAATTCTGTCCGTCCGCCGTTAGCAGCTTTTCGGCCAAACTATAATAGCTAAATTCTTGACGTTTTCACCAAAAATCAATCTCGGTCCTACGACGGCCCAATTCTGATCCAACTTGCTAGCTCAATTTTAAGGGTATTTTTGAGGGGGAGAAAATTCATATATTCCAAAGTTTTTCAGGAAAATGTGTATTGGGTATCTATTTCTATAGGCTTTTGGACGCTGAATTGAATGAGACCATCGCGGGGTCGATAGCTTTATTGGTCCTCAAGTTATCGCAGCTTTTGTGCCGAATTTGGGAGATTTTCAGTAATTTGACATGAGGGTATAACTCGAGAGTTCATGGAGCTATAAAAATCGTTCTATACGCATTGAAAATGTCGTCAAACACTCTCTCCAGCTGTATCGTTAGGCTATAAGTTTAGCTTTTAATTAGGAAAAATAAAAATGATTAAAATTACAATAGTTGCTACGGAGTTTTTCGGTTGAAACGTTCAAAAATGTTCGGAATATTTAAAATCACAAATGGATGGTCTTCTTAAATCCTTATTGAAGCGAAGGAATAACAAACCACTGTACAATCATTTGCAGCGTTTTTCGATTGATGCTGATTGTGTTATATTGTTGTATTGATTCCTTATCAAATAAAATCGTACTTAGGGTGGAGACGAGGCAGCAACAACTGTTGCCCTCTGCATAGTGGCGCAACACGACTTGGCACTGGAAGGCCACAAAAATGCTATCATTGACACTGGTGGGCTGGAACTTTTCTTGAATCTACTCACCGTAAAACCGATAAAATGCGTGGTAAGTCTAATGAAGGGAAAAGTTATTTCAAATACCATACAATCGTACGTGCATTAGTTCGATAATTAACATGAGTTCATTCGTCCGCTTTATTGGTTCTCGAGTTATTGCAGCTTTTGTGTCGAATTTGGGAGATTTTCAGACATTTTGCATCAGGGTATAACTCAAGAGTTCTTGGAGCTATAAAAATCGTTCTACACTCGTTGGAATGTTCATTGAAAACTCTTCAACTATACCGCAAGGCGAAAAATTCAGATTTTAATTTCGAAATAGACCATTTGCAGCCAAAATCCGCGTTGCGTTCACGTCAAGTTTTAGGTTACCGGATAGTAGGGTTAAGTACATTGCCTTCACTGTTTACTATGTTTTAGTAAGACGACCTGGATTGTTTGTTAATGGTTCGCTTCGGATTTACGGGTTTTCTCCATAATTATTTGTTTTTTACTAAAAAAAATCATGCCGCATTGCAGCTACGGTGTGTGCAAAACATTCACAATTGTAGGATACAATTGTAAATGCGACAGAGAAATTCTTCCCCTAAAGCCAGAGGACCTACAAGGCGACTACCCCTGGCAAGCAAACCGTCAATGATCGAAATTGCATCCTTGGCTGTAAAGAATGGAACCACTTCGGATGGTAATTTTGATCTCGAAGGCCACTCCAAATGAGAATATCAATGAAGAAGCTGACATGTGGGATCCGATTTTTGTGCGTCAGCTTTTTTTGTTGATATTTTGGTCTGTAGTAGGTAGAGTAGAAACGATTTGTGAGAAGAATGCATCGATTTCCTCAAACAAATCGAAATTGCATCAAACAAATCCTCAAACGTAACAGTCGGGGACTTAATTCGTCTAGATTTTTAGATTGCAGGATTTTTAAGAGAGGTTTATGATCAGTTTCAACCACTATGGTTTTCCCAACAAGGTATCTCGAAGCTTGTCACAACTCCAGGCCACTGCAAGAGCCTCCCTTTCGATGTTATAATAGTTCCTTTTGCTATCAGAGAGAGTGCACGATACATAGGCGATTGGGTTCCAAAAACTATCATTTTGTTGTAGTAGAGGGGTTGTGAGGGGGAGAAAAACCAGGTCCACAGCTGTGGACCTCATGGTTCCACGTCGCCCTGAAGATGCCCGAAAGTGCTCGACCAGCCATTAAAAATCTGGAGAATAAGTCGCCTGGTTTTTCTCCCCCCTCACAAACTCTCTACTAGAACAAATGCGACGACAACCAAACGAACATTTTTTGTAGTAAAACTCCTCCCAACCCATAAGACGATGAATCTGCGGATATCATTGTAGGTTTTCCTAGATGATAAAAAGCTAAGGTTGGATCATTCACTAGTAAGGATTTGATTTGATCAAACGAATTTTGTTGGTCATTGCCCAGAACCGAGAATTTGGGGAGCTCAGCAGAGAGTTTAGAGGCTGAAGAATGTGAGACCGATTAGGGATGTATTTCTCGATAAAGTTGACCATTCCCAAAAAACGTTGCAAGCTTTTGATATCGGTCGGTGGTTGCATGTCGGATATCGCACGAACTTTCTCTGAATCAATCTGAATGCCTTTGTCAGAAATGATGTGGCCTAAGAAACCGATTGATTTTTGCAAGAAGATACACTTTTCTTTATTTAAAGTTACTCCAGCTTTCTGAAGCACTTCATTCAGAACCGAAATCATGTTCATTTTGAATTCTATACTCACTGATCACACTGCATGTCATTAGGGAGGAAACTATCACACCTTCACCGCCTAAGTGAACCTTCCTGTTCATTCTTCTGTGCTTCATAGGAGTCTTCTGCCTTCCAACAGCTTTGTTGTATCCTCTAAAGGATTGAATAGATTGTGAGGATAGAAATACACGCAATAATGTAAAAACATGAAATGAACTTCAATGTGTTGACAACACGTAAAAGACATCGACATGAACTGCAAATCTTATCTACGGAAAAAGCTACCTTTCAATCTTGTTGTAGTTGTTGTTTTGTTTTGCGACAAGCTGTATATTGTGTCACCAGTTAAAACGGCCCTAATAATTGTCAATTATCTTAGGGATGTAAAAGCTGATACAACGTCATTTGGCCTGACTCTTTGTTGGGCTGAGCGACCTATACCCGAGATAGGTATGGGATGGCTCGCCTAAGAACACTGTGAGGTTTCCATGGTAGGTATAGGTATTCACTGGCTCTTTATTGCCGTGGGACTGCACATTTATATCCCTTTCTACTTCAATTTATTGAGGTTTAAAAACAATTCATTTCACATTCCACTCAACAAAAATGCCCTTTGATGAAAAAAAATTTTCAGCAAGGGGCACTGAAAGTATTGAAACAACTAGTGATCATGCCAGACGTGGGGGCTGATTTGATTGAACTTGGCATCATTGAAGACTTGATTGGGCTACTCAAAACATCAGAAGAGGACATCCTTGCTGATGCTGTGTGTATTTTGGCTGATTTGGCTGAAAGTCAACTTAAAGTTAGAACCATTTCAAGGAAAATAGGGATATTGCCTTATTTGGTGAGTAAAAATAGCTTGTATGGTGCCTATTTTATAATTAAGTTATCCATCAAGCAAGTTCATCAACTGGGTCAATTAGAGTCAGACATTGAGGGATCAAATTTTAGCAATTCAAATCATAAATATTTCTGTAGGTTGATGTTCTAGACAAAATACCTCGTTACGTTTTACTGAACTTGCTGAACAACCTAAGTGGTAATCCAATGGTTAGTATGGAAATCGCTTTGGATTCTATGCGAGCTTTGGCATCACTTTCAAGATCCCCAGGTGTTCGTATGGCTCTCTATCGCTGTGGGATTGTGCACTTGCTTCCTTCTCTACTTCGGTGCCAGGAAGAAGACCTTAAAACCAACGCTCTTGTCATCATTATGCAATGTGCTTCTTTAGTAAGTACCTGTAATATTCTTCACTGCCGATAACAAATAGCCTTCAGTGAACGCTGAGGCATTAAGTAATAATGATAGGTATCTCCATATTTACAAAGCATAAATAATATAGAAGTAGGTATTTTATTGACCCTGATACTAGAATTGGAGCTTTAAACGCCCTGATTATGGGCATTGCGCTGAGCAGCTGGGTTGTAATAAAGGTAACCATCAAAATATTGCACAATCGTTTAGCTCACTATTGTGTATTTCACTTGTACTATTCACTTAATGATTAATGTCGATACATCGAGTCGAGAGATCAGTTCAAGGTTGCCAGGATAAGCACCGCGCCATTGTTTTTCTCAGTCTGTGTTCCTACTGTTCCTTCATTAATTGTATTTAAATCGTGCCTTGTTCATATTTCCACATAAAACACAACAAATTTGGCGACGAGGTAAACTGGTAATTATGCGCGATTGTCTTGTGCTATGCACCGACCTGACTCTACGACGCCTGCAAGGAAGCCACGCCAAGTTGAGGCTCGAAGCTTACCTCAGAACTCGATATTATCACTCTTCAATTACCTTGTTGGGATTGATTCCTACATTAAGAAAACTCCGAGTGCGAAAAAGGAATTTATTTATGAAGCCGAAACAACATATCAAAAATTACGATTCGAAAACAACGAACGGAATGCAAAATATAAACCGACTAACCTCTTATCACCGTCCCTCTTGCCCGTCCCAACCGACCCGTCCGTGGTAGACTCGAGAGGTGCCACAACCTGGTGAATTCTATCCATTTACCATTATGTCAGGTGGAAAAAAACTAGGCGACTCTTTCTCCTATGCTTTATTAGCTGGCCGATACCACGTCGTGCTTCCCAGCTCTGTCGATCGTAAAATGTTAGGCACCGCGCTTTAGCACCCGAAATGGCCCGTCATAGGGCGGCTGGAGTGGACGCCGAACGGAGTCGCAGCGGACGAAGACATGAGATGCTTGGGATAGCTGAGAGTGGACGAACACCTTACGACCGTCTGAATGTTCCCGAGCAACTGGGCGCAAGTCGTCGATGGTTCGTCGTAATCGATTGACATACTCCTGGTGATCATTCAGGGCCTGTTGAAGGGCGGCTGTTCCGAACCAGTCACCAGGCAGACGCAGAGTGGAGTCGAACAACATTTCCGATGCCGAGTAGCCGCAGTCTTGGACGACGCTGCGCAGGCCGAGGAGAACCGTCGGCAAAGAGCCAACCCAATCGTCCGTCACGTGGCATCGCAGGGCAGCCTTCATGGAACGGTGGAACCGCTTGATTTTCCCGTTCGCCTGTGCGTGGAACGCCGTCGTCCTGTAGTGTACGACGCCTAAAGGCCGTATCACACGACAGACACTTCCCCCCGTTACGCCGGCACAGCAAAAAGATTCCTCCGAGAGATCTTTTGTACGTTGCAGTTGGTGGGAGAGCCGAGTACAACTCGAGCCACTCTGATTGGCTGATCCGTTCGCCCCTCTCTCAACCGCGTCCATGTCGACGTGACGGTTTGGGGGCTGTTGGGGAGAAGTGTCTGTCGTGTGATACGGGCTTAACAGACGATTGAGGGCTTGGAACAAGGTCGATTCGAATTGGCGTCCACGGTCTGTCGTGACACTTTGCGGAGTACCATACCGCGAAATCGACTCAGTGTAGATTTTGCTGGCAACGGTTTCAGCCGTGATATCTTCAATCGGTATGGCCTCCGGCCACGACGTGAAACGGTCGATGATCGTTAGCAAGTGGCGATAACCTCGGCAGCATCGGACCAACCAGGTCAACGTGGATGTGCTGGAAACGCGTGTTGACTGGCGGAAACGACCCGAGAGCTGAGCGTGTATGACGACCAATTTTTGAACGCTGGCAATCCAAGCAGGCTTTTGCCCACACCCTGATCTCTCGATCCACAGAAGGCCAGACGAATCTCTCCCGAACCATCGTCGATGACCGCTTCGGAGAGGGGTGCGATATATTATGGAGGAGCCGAAAAATTTTCTGTCGACAAGATGATGGAACGTAAACCCTTCCGCTGCTGTCACAATAGAGGGACGTTCCCAACCCAGGAATCGCCGTGGGCGTCAACTTGAGAGAGGTCTCTGGGGAGGTGAGGAGGTTGCGCAGCTCGTCATCATTTTGCTGGGCTGTAGCAAGTTCTGTAAAATCAAAAACGTCTATGGCTGCAATCCGTGATAAGTAGTCCGCAACAACGTTGTCTTGTCTGGAAAGGTGTCGCACGTCGGTGGAAAATTGACCGATGAAGTCCAGATGTCTGAACTGGCGCGGGGAAGCCTTCTCCGGATGCTGTTGAAAGGCATACACCAGGGGCTTATGATCCGTATAGATGATCAATGGTCTGCCCTCGACGTGGTAGCAGAAATGGCGGATGGCGGCGTAAATGGCCAACAGCTCTCGGTCATAGGTGCTGTATCGGCTCTCGGCACCGCTGAGCTTCCACGAGATGGTCCCTAATGGTTCGCCGCAACCCTGACGCACCTGCTCCAATACCGCGCCAACAGCTACCTCGGACGCATCTACTTTGAGGATGAGCGGCAGGTCTGCTCGGGGGTGCACGAGCATAACTGCTCCCGCCAAGTCCGATTTTCCAGGCCTCGTAGGCTTTGATGAGATCGGGAGTCCAATTAACGTGGGGATTTTTGCTATGGCTCTTGATGTAGTCGTGCAGGATCGCTTGTGGCCACGATGATCGCCGAACAAAACGACGATAATAGTTTATGGCGCCGAGGAAACCGCGGAGATCACGACACGTTTGAGGCCGATCAGCGTTGAGGAGAGAAACGACGCGTTCACGAACTGGTTTGATGCCCTCTGTCGTTACGCGATAGCCCAAAAAATCGATTGAGTCTACGCCGAACACGCATTTGGACGGATTAATTGATATCCCGTAGTCGCGCAGCCGAGTGAACACGAGCCGAATATGACGGTGATGCTCTTCAATGGACCGTGAGGCTACAAGCAAGTCGTCGATATAAGCGAATGTGAAGTCTAGGCCGCGGAGGACTTCGTCGATAAATCGTTGAAAGGTTTGGCCTGCGTTTTTGAGGCCAAAGGTCATTGCCGGGAATTCGTACAGGCCGAAGGGTGTTATAATGGCCGTTTTCTCTATATCCGCTTGCGCAACAGGGATTTGGTGATATGCGCACAGGAGGTCGATTTTGGAGAAGACGACGTTGCCGGCTAAATTGTGCGAAAAGTCATGAAGATGCGGCACTGGATACCTGTCAGGCTTTGTAACAGCGTTGAGGCGTCTGTAATCGCCGCATGGGCGCCAGCTTCCGTCCTTCTTGGGCACCAAGTGCAAAGGACTGGCCCATGGAGACTTGTACGGCCGACATACTCCCAGGCTCAGCATTTTTTGAAATTCTGCCTTTGCTGCCTGTAGTCTGTCGTTAGGCAGACGGCGAAAACGGCATCGAACAGGGGGGCCGGTAGTTTCAATGACATGCTCGGTGCAATGTGGAGCCGAGTTTGACGAAAACGCGTGGGGGGAAGAATCTCTGGACATTCCTTGAGAAGTGAAGCAAACCGGCTAGAATTATCTATGCAGTAAACCGACGTATCTCGAGACACGGTGTCAATGGGGAGGTGCACGGACAATTTTGTTGCGCCATCGATTAAATGTCCATTGGCGAGGTCAACGACTAACTTATGGTGCTTAAGAAGATCGGCACCGATGATGGGCTGCGTCACAGCCGCAACGATAAATGGCCATGAAAAAGGCCGGCGGAGACCAAGATCCAACATCAAGAGACGCTCGCCGTATGTCGATATGGAAGAACCAGATGCTGAAAATAGTTTGTAACTATGGGGGCCAGAGAGCTTATCATGAAAGGTGGGAGGAACGGTAGTCGACGAGATAACGGATTTTCGTACGGCGGTCGGTGACAAAAAGGCGATTTTGAGTCCCCCGTACGCAAGCCGCCGCCTGCGCGGGGGTAGCTAGTTTTTTGATTGGCGAGTGCAGGTTGGTTTGCAGTGTTTGGCTGCATCTCCATAACGCCAGTGGTAATAGCATTCCCTCTGCTCAGTGGGTGCACCGTCTGACGGGGTAGTTGGAACCGATGGTGAACGACTGGGTCGGCCGCGAGACCGTCATTGCGATTCGCGACGGTCGCGATGTTGGGAAAGTTCGAGTTTTCGAATACGGGCTTCTAGGGCGTCGATTGTGCGAGTGAGGACGTCGATGTCGCAACTACGATGACGCATCCCTGGTTGGCGGTCGTCGACGGCATTCACAGACGGACGGCCATTGTGAATTTCGATCACACGATCAGCCATGGCTGTGAGAGAGTCGATCGAGTCGTTGCTACAGGCCAACACTGTCTGCGCGGTGACGGGAAGCCTTTGGAGCCACAACGTTTTGAGGGCGTCGTCTGAGACACGACCGCTGGCGAGCTCCTTCATTCGACGCCAGAGATGAGGGGGCTTTTGGTCACCAAGGTCGATCTCGTTGAGTAACTGACGAAGTTTGAGCTCCTCCGAATCCGAAAATATAGAAACCAGCTTAGTTTTCAAGGTTGCATACGAATTATTAAGTGGAGGATTTAGGATAATGTCGGAAACTTGCTCTATTATATCCACGTGATGACCAACTACGTGTTTGTACATAGTCGAATCACGGGTGATATTGGCGAGTCGAAATTGCGATTCGACCTGGATAAACCAAAGATCCGGCCGTCGCCTCCAGAAAGGCGGGATTTTGACCGAAACGGAGCTGATTTGAGCGTCGTTAGTTGCCGTTCGTTCATCGCTCGTCGCGAATTGACGATCGGCATTTGCCGATTGATCGACCGAACCGTCAGTAGGCATCGCGAAAGAAAAAAATTGGCGGACTGTTCTAGGCCGATCGGGCGGGAACAAGCACGTAGTTGATACGCGGACGTCGAAGCGCGCAACCAACCGATGGAAACAATAAACGCGATCACGTCGGGGTCACCAATATGTAGGGATTGATTCCTACATTAAGAAAACTCCGAGTGCAAAAAAGGAATTTATTTATGAAGCCGAAACAACATATCAAAAATTACGACTCGAAAACAACGAACGGAATGCAAAATATAAACCGACTAATCTCTTATCACCGTCCCTCTTGCCCGTCCCAACCGACCCGTCCGTGGTAGACTCGAGAGGTGCCACAACCTGGTGAATTCTATCCATTTACCATTATGTCAGGTGGAAAAAAACTAGGCGACTCTTTCTCCTATGCTTTATTAGCTGGCCGAGCAATTTCCATGATGAACTTGAAAGTATCAAGGTGAATTGTTTATATAGGAAGCCCTGATGATGCCCGAATGGGCGAAAGTGCTTGGCAAGCCGACAATAAAAACAGGAGAACAAGTCGCCTTGGTTTTCTCCTCCTCAACCCCAACAGTGAGGAAGGATGATTAGGTTGTCCACAGTTGTGGCTCTGTTGATATCGCATAAAACAGCAGCAAAGGACTAAAGAAACGCTTTGCATCCTTTTTCAAAAGATCAACCAGCAGAAGCGTCATTGTAATTGCAATTCCGTACAACTGCACTCTTCCATCTTGGTCGGTCGTTAATTCTGAGAGGATAAGACACGTTACTTTCCTTGATCTCAATTGTTTATCTACTGATATGTATCTTCAAAAACAGAAGTCCCCGATGTTTGGAAGGCGAGCTAGGGCAGTCATTACTCGTTGGAGCATGAAGATGATCACTTCTTCGTCATTGGATGGTTTTGTTGTGGACAGCTTTGGATTGGTCAAACTAAGACCGGCATTGGATTGACTGGGACCTGCATCAAGCTTTTCGTCGGAGACATCATTGGTCATCAATCAGCTGTCGCCTTCGGTCATTGTGCGTCCCACCGCCGCTGTGCAATTTGGTTGCGCTTCTGGCTTACTTGACCATCCTCATGATGTGCTGTGTTTCAACGGAGATCTGGGCGCTGGATCATCTTTATCGTAGAGGAGGTGCCATCAGAAGGATTGGTGTGTATGCACTTGAATATTCGTTCACTCCGCAACAAGATTGGATTATTGGAAGCATATTTCCGTTCAATTAAAATTTACCCATCCATAATATCACTAAATGAGCACTGGCTTGAGCGTGGCGAACTCAATTACGTTAAGATTGAGGGCTACACTGTTGGATCAGCTGTGGCGTCACTAGGTACATTTATTACTTCGGCGAGATCAACTCCACGCCTCCCTAGCAACGCGCCATATGATTTTGAAATTCTGAAATCCGAGAACGTTCTGGACTTTATCATTCGGCCTGTGTGTTTCAACTTTTACGTTCGGAATTCTCGCGGCTATCGGTTTTCGCATTCTGTTTTCTCTCGTCGCGAATCTATCATTATTTGTATTAATAAAATAGCGTTAATATTCTGTTTGTATATTATTAATAAATATACGCGCTATAGTGGTGACCCGAAATAGTGAATTCGCGCTTTCGAATTTCGAGTGAAACTTTTCGTGCGATATGACCACTCAACCGGATGTTGGAGACGCGCCCGAAATTTCAAGAATTTCCGCGAAAATTCCACCGTTTTGGAAACAAAACGTTTCGTTATGGTTCGTCCAAGTCGAAGCTAATTTCCGTACGGCCGGCGTCACGAAGGACCAAACCATGTTCGATCTCGTAGTTGGTGGTCTAGACGGCGAAGTTTTAACGACGATTAGCGATCTTGTCACAAACCCACCGCATACTGGCAAATACGCGGCATTGAAAAAACGTCTCGTCGAACGATTTGCTCTTTCGCAACGACAGAAAGTTCGCCAATTGCTCAGTAAAGCCCGTATCACACGACAGACACTTCTCCCCAACAGCCCCCGAACCGGCACGTCGACATGGACGCGGTTGAGAGAGGGGCGAACGGATCAGCCAATCAGAGTGGCTCGAGTTGTACTCGGCTCTCCCACCAACTGCAACGTACAAAAGATCTCTCGGAGGAATCTTTTTGCTGTGCCGGCGTAACGGGGGGAAGTGTCTGTCGTGTGATACGGCCTCGGAAATGGAACTCGGTGATGAGAGACCGTCTGATCTTTTGAGGAGAATGCGCGATCTGGCTGACACGTCGATTTCGGACGAAATTTTGAGAGATTTATTTCTCGAACGTCTCCCGGAGGAATCGCAAAAAATCCTAGCTACTCTCGATATCGAACTTGACAAATTAGCTACCACCGCAGACAGAATTTGCGAATGCAATCCGTCTGTTAACGCGATCCACCGAAACGACAAACGTCGAACGTCCTCTCCAAATGATGATGAACCAGATCTCCGAACGCTTGTTCAACAACTCTCGACTGTGGTGGCAAGACCGTCGTCCTCATCCGACAAGCCGCTCGAGAAATTGAACTCGCTCATCGTCTCGTACTCGCGATACATCACGAGATGGTTCCGATCTGTGCTGGTATCATCGTAAGTTTGGAGACAACGCTCGTACCTGCCGCATACCATGCTCTCGCAACAAGGAGCATTCGGAAAACTAGTATGGCCGAACATGGAGGCGACACATAGTTCGAGCCCTATGACTAGTCGTCTTTTCATTCACGATAAGGTCGCCAACTTAAAATTCCTTATCGATACAGGCTCGGAAATTTCGGTACTTCCGCCTACTGCATCGGACAAACCAAATCTCAGCACGCGCGTTCTACATGCAGCTAACGGTTCGAAGATAGCAACTTATCGGCAGAAAACGATTACTTTGAGTTTAAATTTGCCGCGAAAATTCAAGTGGAAATTTACCGTGGCAAATGTCACCAACCCAATAGTCGGAGCTGACCTGTTACTACACCACGGATTTCTACTCGATTTCAAAGAAAGAAAATTGAGCGATCGTCGACAGCATACATCCGCTGCTACAGTTGCTGAAATTCCGTCGTTTGGCTTATCTGCGGTAGACAAACAATCGCCGTTTTGGGAGCTAATTTCCGCATACCCGGATTTGATCTACGATGAGCCCATGACGAAAGCCAAGGTCAAGCACTCTACGGAGCATTTTATTGACACGAAAGGCCCGCCTGTCACGACTTCTGCTCGACGTCTGTCTCCAGAGAAACTTCTCGCTGCGAAGGCTGAATTTGACGAGCTGCAGAAACTTGGCCTAGTTCGTCCATCTCGAAGTAATTACGCAAGCCCGATTCATATGGTACGCAAGAAAAATGGGACTTGGAGAATCTGTGGCGATTATAGGCGACTTAATGCTATAACAATCCCCGATCGCTATCCTATCCCCCATCTTCAAGACTGCAACCACATTCTCTACAACACGAAAATTTTCTCATCGATCGATCTTCGTCGCGCGTATCAACAAATTCCAGTTCATAAAAGCGACATCGCGAAGACAGCGGTTATCACGCCGTTCGGACTGTTCGAGTATCCTTTCATGCCCTTCGGTCTTCGAGGATCTGCAGCAACGTTTCAGCGTTTTATTCACGAAGTTACGCGTGAATTGAATTTTCTTTATGTATTTCTAGACGACATTCTTATCGCGTCCACTGATGAAGCACAGCATCTAGAACATCTGAGAATGCTATTCGACCGATTGCGTGAATACGGTTTGAAGATCAACCTAGAAAAATGTGTTTTGAGAGTTGACCGCATTCAGTTCCTGGGACACGAAATTACTTCCTACGGCTTAACACCCAGTTCCGCGCGCGTAACTCCAATTGTCGACTATCCTGTGCCTAAAGTCACTTCTGAACTTCGACGATTTCTCGGGATGATAAATTTTTACAATCGATTCATTCCAAAAGCTGCCGAGCATCAGATCTTACTTCAAAACGCGATAGCTGGCTGCCCGAAGAAAGATAAAACCCCGCTCAATTGGAAGCCTGAACTTGACGCTGCATTCGTTACACTGAAAAATGCGCTGTCTCTTGCAACGACACTAGCGCGTCCGTCACACGGCGCGCCACTCTCGGTCTGTACTGATGCGTCAGATTTAGCGATTGGCGGTGTCGTCCACCAGTTAGTCGGCGGAAAGAAACAGCCATTGGGATTTTTCTCGCGCAAGTTGCAGCCCAGCCAACTCAAGTATAGCACTTACAACAGGGAATTGCTGGCGATCCACGAGACTATCAAGCATTTTCGGTACTTGTTGGAAGGACGCGATTTTGTGGTTTTTACCGACCATCGTCCACTTACGTTCGCTTTTCAACAGCAGTCAGATCGAACATCGCCTACACAAGCTCGACAACTGGCGTACATCAGTCAGTTCACCACAAGAATCGAACATCTTCCAGGCGATCAAAATATGGTAGCCGATGCGATGTCACGCATAGCGGCCGTTACCCGGATGACTCTCACATCAGACCAGGACAAGACGACAGCGACGCAGCGAGGAATTCTCCGCACGAGTCCTCAAGCGGCGCGAAGCAATCGCAGAGTCCACTTTCCACGTCGTCTAGCGCAATACTCCAGCTGATGGCGCATACTATTGAGGGGGGAGTACTGTGGCGTCACTAGGTACATTTATTACTTCGGCGAGATCAACTCCGCGCCTCCCTAGCAACGCGCCATATGATTTTGAAATTCTGAAAACCGAGAACGTTCTAGACTTTATCATTCGGCCTGTGTGTTTCAACTTTTACGTTCGGAATTCTCGCGGCTATCGGTTTTCGCATTCTGTTTTCTCTCGTCGCGAATCTATCATTTGTATTAATAAAATAGCGTTAATATTCAGTTTGTTTATCATTTATAAATATACGCGCTATACAGCTTTCTGCAACGCTATAGTTCAACATGGAGGGACTATGATATTAAGGGAGGGGTTGTCTTTTTCCCCTCTTGAGTCTGTAAATTCTCAATCGGTGACCGGTGATTGTGAGGTTGTGGGGGTCAGAGTTGTCTTTGTTTCTGTATATAGATCACCAGTTGCAGGTTATATGAGTTTTTGAAAGTGTTAGGTTTAGTTTTAACTGAGATTTATCGTTTCTGGAAAGTAGTTATAATGGGTGACTTCAACATCAGTTTCATCGAGGATACTAAGGATTTTTCTATGATTAAAAATTTATTTATGTCTTTCAATTTCCGGCATTTGCTTAATGAATCAACCCGGTCTAGGAGATGTCTTGTTAACATCTTTGTTAATTTCTCTCTTGTCGGGGTAGAGGGTTCACTCATTGATGAGGTGTACTTTTCCGGACATTGTGCGACTTTTTTTCAATCTTGTTATCTCTAGTCGGAAGGAAAAACGTAAAGCATCTTTCTTCATTTCGTCACGAGTGACGAACTCATTCAATTTAAGTCGAGTTTATACGGCATAAATTGGGACTTTGTTTATGACAGCTTCACTGATATTGAGGAACGCTGGGACTTGTTTTTTCGACTGACTTGCTGAGTGTAGTTTCCTGTCGAGGAAAACACGGAGGTCTGTGAATAAAGATAGGAGTAGAAATCACGGGGGTTGGTACAGTGATCGTTTGGCCGATTTGAAGCTTCAGGTGGTCGCAAATAAGGAATTGTATGGCAGGGATAGAGATAGAGATAGTGAGACGTTAAAGCAGGCATACCTGGCTTCGAATAGGAGGTACAGGGTGCGGCATAAAGGACGGGCGCTTTTGAAATGACTTGTACTCCTCCCCTACTATGCCGACATAATGAGAGGAGGGTGCCTCTCGATCCGTGAGGTCCTAGCATTTTTTTAGTTGAAAACATGGAGCCGTGGACTGTTGAGCACCGCGTTTTTGCTTATGACAGTTTTGTCAGAAATAACGAATTGTCATTATGTCATTGGGCTACTGAAAATCCGCGACAATTACACGAAAGACCTCTGCACAGCCCAAAAGTGACAGTTTGGTGCGCTGTATCCCAAACTTGCGTCATTGGCCCTTATTTATTTGAAGACGTTAATGGAAATGCTGTTACCGTCAACTTGGAACGAGAGTTTTTGCAAACTTCCAAGTACGCCTCCAGCAGTGCATCACCAACAATGGACACCACTTGAATGACGTGATTTTCCACACTTAATTTTCGAAAATGCTATTCAATTACAAAGTCTAATCTGTAAATAAATTTGTTTTACAATAAAAATTGCTAATTTTATGATTTTTTAAAAATCGTCCGTCCTTTATGCTGCACCCTGTATAAGCTCGCCATTCGACAGGCAAAAGCAGATACAAGTGCCAATAAAATTTTCTCTTCTGTGAATCCCTCCAAGAAAATGTGGGATCTTATAGATGTTAATAGGAAGGGGAACTCTGCCGCTTCGGATAATCTGTCAGTATTTTCGGCGGAGGAGCTTAATGAGTATTTTGCCACGATCGCTGGAAAAATTGTGGCTGGTCTTCCTAAAAATAGTGCGAGCTCGTTGGACTTTGAGTAGGGGCAGTTTGATGAGTTTGATTTTTCAAGTGTTCAGCCAGGTCAAGTATTTGACTGCCTCTCAAACTTGAAAAACATGCATGGTTCTGATATTTATGGGCTCAGCTTTAAAATGATTAAACATGTAGCTCTAGCTATAACTTTTCTCTTAACACATTTAATTATTGAATCAATAACTGCTAATGTTTTCCCATCGGTTTTGAAAGTTGCAGTGGTCACTGCTCTCCCTAAGAAGGGTGATAGGGCAGACATTTCAAAAAATAACCGTACAATCTCTATTCTCCCTACATTTGCAAAAATATTTGAGAAATCTCTGAAGTATCAGATAGCTTTGTTCTTCGAAGGCAACAATTTGTTTGCGGATGAGCAGTTCAGTTTTAGGAAAAGTAAGTCGACAAGTGGAGCCTTGTTGAGTTTCTCAGAGCTCATATTGGATGCAGGCCGGTTTTCGTCTGCGGTCCTCGTTGATGTTGCAAATGCCTTTGAATGCGTTCCGCATTAAGTATAAATTTTCTTCTAGTGCATCCGAACTGGTCCGAAGCTATCTTCTTGGTAGAACGCAAGCAGTAAGCCAGAACAATGTATTTTGTCCTCTTTTTTACCTTTGCATCAGGAGGTCCCTCAGGGCTTGGTGTTGGGCCCACTACTTTTTATAATCTATATTAACGATATGTCTCGTATGATCTCAAGCCCAATGGTGCTTTTCGCTGATGACTCTACCATTGTTTGTCGTAGCAGTTCAAATGAGAGTCTTATGAATATGACTGCTGCCTCAGTCGATGAGGTGACTAATTGGTTCAACTTGAATGCATTTTGGGCAACGGGATACCAGCAAAATTGATATGAACCCAGATTGCTTGAAGACTTTGGGTGTGCATGTTGATCCCAAGTTAAACTGGAAATCACATTGTGATCAGCTAGTCAAGTCCCTCAACAGTATAGTTTTTTTACCACGCAGACTTAGAGAAAGGCTGCCGGATGTTGCAGTGCTTTCAGCTTTTCATGCCACCTTTCAGAGCCGTGCGTCGTATGCCGTTCTGTGCTGGGGTCATAAGCCTTATCCGGATTAGGCTATAGGGATGATTGCAAACATGTATTCATAGAAAAATCGATACTTACTATCCCGGCCTTATTTATTCGCGAATGCTTGTTCCTAGTTCACAAAAATCCTGGTAAATATAGTGCGGTGGCCCATAGCTATCCGACTAGGATCTCCCATGATTTAGTTCAGCCGTTTCACAGAGTCTCTGCTGCACGAAATTCGGCCAACTGGTAGGCCATTGAATACCTCTTCCAACTAATGTGCGTGACCTCCATTTGAATGACTTCAAAACGGCTGTATCTAGACTGTTATTTCTCACCTCTTCGTATAGTTTTGATGATTTTTTTAAAGTAGCGAAATCACACACGTATTAATTTAGTTGCACTCACTTTTCTGTATTATCATATAACTCTCCGCTTGCCGAGGAATGTTTTTTTTTTCTAGTTCTCGTGCAAATAGTGAGATTGGAAACAAACCCGCTTTAGTTTGTTTCCAATCTCACTATTTTTCAAGTGTATAATTTTATTATTAACAGAGGAAATTTTATACAAGTGCTCTAGCTCTTAAATGTTGGTCTTCACACTGTGATATTTAATGTTCTGCCTGTTTTGTAATTTTGTGACCGCTGCTATGCATTTTTGTGATGGCAAATAAAACTATTTATTTATCTATCTAAATGTCCCATTTTTTGATGCCACATTGTAGCTTCATTTTCAGTAGCCACGAGAGCAGTAGCTTGAAATTGACTGTTTCCAATGTTCACTTCGAAGAGTCTTTTCTTAGTTTTAGTGCCTTTAAGGATGATTTCGTGACGGAATTATTTTCAAAGAAAACTTCACCAATGTTGCGATTGCACTAACTGACATACGGTTTCAAACAAGTTCGGGAATGTAAAGGACATTATTTAGTTCACACTGGTAACACTGAACTGTACTTGCAAACTTAGCTTTCATTGTGTCATTAGATCGCAGCAGAATTCTTGCTGAATTGCTGTTGCTCAAGCGGCTATTATTTTCGACCTTAGTCTGTGTCTGATTGCAGGCCAATCAACATTCAGTTTATTAAGGCCAGGAGAGAATGGAAAACTATCACCAATAACGAAAAATCACTTGACTAACATTCGTCTGTGTTTTTCAGCCAGTATACCGTAAATCATTTGAGGCTCACAACATCATGAAATTAGTAGTCTCCTGTTGGAAGGATCCATCAAAAGATGAAGTAATTCTTCGAATAATATACAAGGTAAACGGATTGGCAAAATTCAATTGCTGAAAAAAAATAAATAAAAGTGTCAACCGCAAGTCAACGATAGTTAGGGATACCATTCGTACGGACAGTCCGGATTTAAAGCACATGTCCGGACTAGTGTCCGGTTTTGATAAATGTCCGGATAAATAAAAATTGGAAATGAAACATCAGTAGATGTGGGAAATTTGTCAGTTTACTTACTCGGTTGAAGTAATTGAACCTTTTTACGGTTTTCCATATGATGATTAAAAAGGAATAATTACTTCTCAGAAAACTGGATGTTTTGTGGGGATAGGGATTTAAAGGAATACCTTTGAAGAGTGGCAGGGTTTAGGAAAAACAAAAAGAGTGGAGAAAACACAATTTAAACGGAACTCAAAGATAGAATACAGAACGCACAACGAATGGACAATTTCAACGGTAGAGCGCGAGCACGAGCATGAGCATAGAGTAACCCGACGGTTCAGCAATTGCACTTAACGTTAGCACACACAAAATGTCTCTTTTAGAATGGTCATGTTAGACATATGTTATCGTTTACAACACTCCCCTTTAACATTACCATTCCCAATCATCAAAGAACAACATAATGAAAATCGACAAATTCAAAATCAATGCACAAAAAATTTTTTTTTTTTTTTTACGACAATCCAAGATATTCGCAACACAACTGGTGCTTAAACGGAGGTAAACCCTTGGTACAAATATCCGCACACATTTTGTCAGTAGGCTGATATTTCAACAATATTTCTTTACTCTCCACTAGTTCCCGCACAAAATGATATTTGACATCTATATGCTTAGTGCGACGAGACAATTCAGGATTAGACGCAATTCTCTGTGCACTCTGATTATCATTATAAAGGATAATTCCTTGTCAGGGAACAGGCACATTTGAACCATCTAACAACTCTGCAAGAAAGGATTTTACATACACACTTTCTTTCGACGCTTCACAAATAGCAACGTATACACTGTGAGTAGAACTAAGAGCAACGCTAGGCTGTTTTCGACTTTCCCAAGAAAAAAGACAATTTCCAAACTTGAAAGCAAACCCAGTGAAAGATCTTCGATCGGACTCATTATTCGCCCAATCGGCGTCCGCAAAACCAGTGAGGTCAAGAACTTTAGATTTTCTAAACAGAAGGCCTACACTCTTAGTTCCACTGAGATAACGCAAAATGCGTTTCGCAGCAATCCAGCAATCCTGATTAGGATTCTTATTAAACTGGCTAAGAAAATGAACAGAGAAAGATACGTCCGGGCGGGTCCCAACGCTCAAGTACATTAAAGATCCTATAAGTTGCTGAAAAGGTACATCAACAAGCTCCCCTTCGATTGAAAGTTTCTTACTAGGATCCATCGGCGTCTTAACAGTTTTTGCGTCGACCATATTGAATTTTTCAAGCAATTTTTCAATGTATCCTGTCTGCGTTATTTTCAGCTCACCCTTTTCCCTATTTCTTTCAATTTTCCAGCCCAACAGATTTTGAACGCTTCCCAAATCTTTGATAACAAAATGCTTGTTCATTTCTGATTTAACAAATTTGGCATCCGAAGCATCATTATAAAAAAGGACAAAATCATCGACATACAGGGCTATGATCATTATCTTGTTACCAGAAATTTTCGAAAAAACGCAAGGTTCTAATTTACAAGCTTTAAACCCCAATTTAAGCAAGACTTCTTTTGCCTTGAAAAACCATACGCGAGAACTTTGCTTGAGACCATATATTCCCTTTTTCAATTTACAAACCTTATTTGAACCAATGCCCTCTAGGCCTTGAGGAGGCTTCATGTAAATCGTTTCGGAAATATTACCGTTCAAGAAAGCAGTTTCTGCATCAAGATGGTCACATTCAAGGTCTAAATGAACAGCTAAACTTAGCAAAAGTCTCAAAGTACTGAATTTTACAACTGGGGAAAAAGTATCAGTAAAGTCAACCCCATAAGTCTGCGTAAAACCTCTCGCGACCAAACGAGCGCGGTATTTAACAATATTATTTTCGGAATCCCTCTTAATCTTGAAAACCCAACGGCAATCAACGACTTTCTGATTAGGAGGACAATCAACCAATTCCCATGTCTTATTTTTACTCAAACAGGCAAGTTCAGTTTCCATGGCATTACGCCAATCTTTTGCATGAATACCAGACAAAGCATCTTCAACAGAAATTGGTTCATTTTCCTCACCTATCTGAACATGAAAATTCGTCTCAAAATCAGGAAACAATTTCGGGTTTCTATTACGTTGAGGATATCTACGATTGTTGTCCGACTCACCAGATCCGATGACATTACCCACTTCAATCGAGATTTCCGAGGTATCAGGAAAACTGCTAGGCTCCAAATCAGAGGTCGCTTCCTCAAACAAGCCAACAGAGGAGTCCTCTTGAATTATTCCTTCCTCTTCAGAAGACGGGTCTTCATCATCTTGGTCCGAAACAGCCGTAGAAACATCCTGTTCTTCAACATCATCATCGACAGTGTCGACGACCCCAGGATTCAGGCGGATAACAGTCTCGCTTGAAGTTCGAATTCCTTTCTTTTCATCGGCAGGCACAGGAGCATCATTGTTGGCTAAGCGATCAATTTTCTCCAAGGCTTCATGTTTGCAGAAGACAACGTCTCGGGCGATCCGTACAGAGCCGCTCACCGGGTCGTACAAACGATACGCCTTACTGGTTTCACTGTAGCCAACAAACACAAAACGTTCCGCTTTGTACTCCAATTTCCTCCGCTTGGCATCAGGAACATGCGCGTAAGCGTCACAGCCGAACACGCGCAGATGAGAAAGGTCGATTTTCTTGCCAGACCATACTTCCATCGGCGTAGAATTCTTCAATTTCTTGGTTGGTGCACGATTCATCAGGTACACTGCCGTATTGGCAGCCTCAGCCCAGAGATTCAAATCAGCATCGGAATGGTGCAGCATCGAGCGAAGAGATTCAGTGATTTTTCTGTTCAATCGTTCACTAAGCCCATTCTGTTCTGGCACATATGGAACAGAATATTCATGCTTGATACCTTGATCCTTCAAGTATTTTTCAAAATCAGAACTTCTGTATTCACCACCGCCATCCGAACGCAGGGTTTTGATCGATCGTTCACATTCTTTTTCGACGCGGGCTTTGAACTCCTTAAATTTATCGGGCACTTCACATTTATTTTTCAAAAAATAAATAAAAACCATGCGACTATGGTCGTCACAAAACGTGCAAAAATATCTGAAGCCGCTGACGGAATCAACTTGAAACGGTCCGCAAACGTCCGAGTGAATTAAATCTAGCTTATTCGCAGCTAATTCTTTCTCTATGTTGATTTTGAATGGGAGTTTAGACTGCTTACCCATCACACAAGAGACGCATCTACGAGGATCATTATCACTGAACGTAATCCCATGGGCCAAATCACGCAACTTTTTCATGTACTGTTGATTCAGATGCCCTAGTCGCAAATGCCACAGACGAGTTTCATCTGTTTTGCAAACTAATCCACGATCCACGGAAGACACATCACGATTATTCCCGCGAACTTTCCGATTCAAAACATTCAGGCGATAGATTCCATCAACAATGTCAGCTGACGCGATAACCTTCCCTTTCACAGCGATCTTATCAAAAATCGAACAGCTCTTCTTATCGAAAACGATCGTGTAACCTTTGTCGGCCAAAGTGCTCACTGACAACAAATTCGCGGACAGTCCAGAGACACTTACGACGTCTTTTATCTCGAAATTTCCCTCGCGTAGGGATATCGGGAAACTTCCACTTCCCGAACTCGTCAGGCGTTCACCATTAGCCACAGTAATCGGGATTCCACTGTTTTTCAGGCTAAAATTCGATAATTTCACTCGATCAGAACACATATGACGACTTGCTGCCGAGTCAATAAACCAATCGGACACATTTCCGAGCGCATTCGAAGTTCCAAAAGCTGAATACAATGCAGCATTTTTACGAACATTTCCCTGTTTTTTCTGTTCGTCTTTGTCGCATTTCAATTTTGGACACGACGATTTCAAGTGGCCTTCTTCCTTGCAATTCCAGCAAGTCGGGAGTTTTTTCTTGAAAGGTTTCTTGTGATGAGAAATGAGCGCCGATTCTTCATTGTTTATTTGATGTTGCTTACCCGAATTCCAATCGCCATCCTGGAGAAGTTTATTTTTCACGAAATCGCTTGTGATTTCGACTTCTATATTTTCTAGCGCCATCACCATAGGGCGATAAATTTTCGGTAAGCCTTTCAGAAGAATCACTCCGATGAATTCGTCATCAACTGGTTTTCCCAAACTAGACAACTGGCACGAAATATCCATTATCGTGTTGATATATTCGTCCATCGTTGCGAAGTCAACCAATTTCACAGAAAAAAGTCTCTGCAACAGGATCAGCCTCTTGTTCAATCCTTTATCTTCGAACGCTTTTTCCAAAGCATTCCAAGCTTCCTTCGCCGTCACACAGTTCATGACGTAAGGGAAACAGCATTTCTCAACCATCAAGTTGATTCTGCACAATGCCTTTTCATCCCTTCGCGATTTGGTGGCAATATCCGTCTTGTCATCGTCGGGGTAACCCCTCACAGCGTTCCACAAATTATCATGGCGCAGACAATTTGTCATTTGGAATTTCCAATCCAGAAAATTGGTTCTCCCCTTCAGTTTTTCGAACGTCGGCAACGAAGACGATCTACTTTCGGCCATCGTGAATTTTCAGGTTACCTACGTTTTCCACGAGAACGACGCACAACCTAACCGATCACGAACTTTATCCGAACGTATCAGGACAATCAATCGACGATTTCACGAAATTCTGGGCCCATAACCTAAAGGAATACCTTTGAAGAGTGGCAGGGTTTAGGAAAAACAAAAAGAGTGGAGAAAACACAATTTAAACGGAACTCAAAGATAGAATACAGAACGTACAACGAATGGACAATTTCAACGGTAGAGCGCGAGCACGAGCATGAGCATAGAGTAACCCGACGGTTCAGCAATTGCACTTAACGTTAGCACACACAAAATGTCTCTTTTAGAATGGTCATGTTAGACATATGTTATCGTTTACAACAGGATTACAGTAAAATAAAGTATAATCATGCTATCCAACCACGGATTTAACAAAAAAATAAAAAGGATCTTGGTTTTACGGGCTTTAATTTGTTTTTCCTTTCAAACTAATGAAATAAATAAATCAATAAATGTCCAAAAATATTAAAAAATAAAAATTGTCTTGATAATAAATAAAACAGAGTTCCAACCGGTCGCGAGCGGAACGGCGCAATATCGTCCGTTCACACGTGAGACGGAACTGTTCAAACGTCGAAAAAGTTTACCACTGCACTTACGCGTTATGCGTAGGTACTCTCACCTGGTCGACCTTATCAATCTCGACGTCTCGACACCGACCATGTACCATGTGTCTGCAACAGTGATTCTCGACGCAGATACCTATCCTGTGTATGACGCGCGAGTAAGTTCTATAGGCCCCTCAACATGCAATACCCCTAGTAGGAGTAATAGGGGTATTCATGGTCGGTTTCGAGACGTCGAGATTGATAAGGTTGCCATGGAAACTTTCTCGACCGGACATACGCAGTACTTCATTCACTTCTCGATCGAGAAATCGAATTTGATCCAAACCAGTGGTGTGCATAGATCACACAGTACTTCCATGTTTGAGCCAAGTTTTTTCTGTTTCGATTTTTACAGGCTATGAGAGTCAATATTTTTCTTCGTTCGAGGGCTTGAAATGTCGGTTATGGCAAGCAGAAAACACGGGATTTTTTGTATAGTGGGTCACATACAATGCCCCCACGTTCTGAGCGTTTTTCACGATTTCACAACTGTATGTTTTGTATTTTGATTTTTACAGGCCGCAAAACTCAATGCATTTGAACGTTCAAGGTTTTAAAATGTTGGGGTCGGTAATTGAATGATGCCTGATTTTATCAAGAGGGTCACACATACAGGGCTTCCGCGTTATTTGCATATTGGCTACATCTTGATTTTTATAGACCGCAAAAATGAATATATTTGAACGCTGGGGGACTTAAAATGTTTCTATAATATGACAGCTGAATATCGCTTGATTTTTATATATGGGGCCACATGCAGTACTTCCTCGTAAGAAGGTTTTCGGCCTTCGTACGATTTTATTGATTTTATAAAATTTATTGTACCTGTTACCGACTCAAACATGGAAGTAGGTACAGTTTGATCTATGCACACCACTGGTTTCAGTAAAAAATAAATAATTATGGAGAAAACCTGTTAATCAGAAGCGATCCATTAACACTTGACGTTGAACGAAACGCGGATTTTCGCCAAGGTGGGCTCGATCATTAAGGGGCAGCTTTCTCTGACGTCACTTGTATAAACTTTCCTCATAGCCTCATACGAATTTCTTTGCAACAACGTTACTTCGCCGCTTTCCTTTCAATGAGAATGTTTTGTTAACGCCAAGTTTTTTATTACAGTTTTAATAGAGAGTTTCATCAAGGTTTTTTAAAATCATTTTTTTAATAAGAAATGGGAAAACCAGGTGTAGTGTGTGCGATTGCGGAATGCCATGATACGTCTTCTCTTCGCAATGATCTTTCTTTTCACCGGTAAGTTTACTATTTTAATTTTTTATTGCCCGTAGATCCATTCTAAAATTTATAATTATGTAGTATCATGATTACCGTTATTAAATTATTTGAAGAATGTATTCGCTGTAATATTAATTGTGGAAAACTCTGAATCCTAAACATGCCTCGACAAGTTTGTCAACGTATTTTTTGTTCTCTCAACTCAAGTGTTTTAAATATTATGTGTATTAATTAATTGCTATTTTGTCAGATTTCCTACTGATAAATCCATTAGGAAGCAATGGATCGCTAAGTGCCGTTGAAAATGACGATTGGAATCCCAATACCAGTAGGATTTATTTGCTCCGAGCATTTTGCTGCAGAAGATTTCAAACGAGATCTGAAGGTGTATAATCAGGATGGGGTATCTTAACCAGATCAAAAAAGAGGACAATTAAAAAAAAAGAAAAAGATTTTCTTCTGAGAACAAAACCCCAAAGAAAATGGGAAAAATGATCAATCTAGCAATTTATATACACATTTATATACATTTTTTTAAATTTATTTTAGTTTTTTACTTCCATGTTTACGTAGTAAATGGAAGTATTGAGATCGTCTGAAAAGTCGAATTCGGAACCGAGTTCCTGATGGAAGAAATTTTCATAGTAGTATACTCAGAAACACTTTCTGAACAAGTGTCTGTGTGTCCGTCTGTCTGTGGTCACAAACTGACATAAATCGCCATTTCTTCATGAAAAATTGATGAAACCCTATGAAATTTTAAGGGAATGTTCTCCCAGTGATTGTGCAAAATTAGGGTTTTCCGGATTTTGAATTACACACAGTACTTCCGAGATATAAGCGTTCAAAGTTTTTTCTGTTTTGATTTTTACAGGCTACGAGAGTCAATATTTTTTTACGTTTGAGGGCTTGAAATGTCGGTTATGGCAAGCAGAAAACACTAGATTTTTTGTATAGTGGGTCACATACAATGCCTCCACGTTATGAGCGTTTTTCACGATTTCACTAGTGCACGTTTTGTATTTTGATTTTTACAGACCGCAAAACTCAATGTATTTGAACGTTCATAATCTTAAAATGATGGGGTCGGCGATTGAATGATGCCTGATTTTTATCAAATGGGTCACATGCAGTACATCCGCGTTATTTGCACATTTGCTACATTTTCATTTTTATAGACCACAAAAATGTATATATTTGAACGCTGGAGGACTTAAAATTTTTCTTCATGACAGTTGAATATCGCTTGATTTTTATTATTGGGGTCACATGCAGTACCTCCTCGTAAAACGCATTTTCAGTTGTTTAATTTGTATTTTCTGGGTTTCTTTGCTTTAAATATGACCAACTTTGACCTCGTTCACAAAACTTGTTTTGCATAGTTTGGATAACACACAGTACTTCCGCATTATGCCTTTTTTTAACTTTTGAGATTTAATAGACCGCAAGAGTGAATATACATTAGACTTTGAATTTTCTATATGACAGCCTAATATTGCTTGATTTTTATTATTGGGGTCACCTGCAGTACTTCCTCGTAAAACCATTTTCAGTTATTTTATTAAGCGTTATTGTACTTTTAGGGTCTCTTTGCTATAAATATGACCAACTTTTACCTCGTTCACAAAACTTGTTTTGTATGGTTTGAGTAACACACAGTACTTCCGCTTTATGCCATTTTTTAACTTTTGAGTTTTCAATAGACCGCCAGAGTGAATATACATTAGACTTTAAATTTTCTATATGACAGCTGAATATTGCTCGTTTTTTATTATTGGAGTCACCTGCAGTACTTCCTCGCAAAACGCATTTTCAGTTACTGTACTTTTTGGGGCTATTTGCTATATATATTTGACCAACTCTGACCACGTTCACAGAACTTGTTTTGTATAGTTTGGATAACACACAGTACTTCCGCCGTATGCCGTTTTTTTGCATTAGAGATTTTTATAGACCACAAGAGTGAATATACTGACAGTTGAACTTTGCTTGATTTTTATTATCGGGGTCACGTGCAGTACTTCCTCGTTAAACGCAATTTAGTTATTTCATTCTAGCGCTCTTGTAACTTTCGGGTCTCTGCTTTAAATGTGACCAACAACGATCATGTTTTGTATTGTTTTGATCACATACCGTACTTCCGCCCTACGCCGTTTATCGCTGTTGAGCTTTTTACAGGGTGCAAAAATCAATACGTTTGTAGTGGAATATTTGTAGTGGCGAATGAATGACGCCTGATCTTTACCGCTAGGGTCACGTTTCGGCCTTCGTACGATTTTCTCGATTTTATAATTGGTTATACCAGTTACCGACTCAAACATGGAAGTACTGTGTGATCTATGCACACCACTGGTTTGATTTGCTCTCATGTTCTAACTTTTGCTTCATAGTGTATACTTCATACCATTTTTATATTGAAATACATTCTTAAAATTCAAATCATATTTCGTATTTCCAAGTACATCTGATGTAAAAACGTTAACATTAATAATTTTTTGCCACTTTTTTTCAACGGTGATTTTTTTTATTCAACTTCATCAGTGAAGAACGTTAGAAATGAAACCAGTGGTGTGCATAGATCACACAGTACTTCCATGTTTGAGTCGGTAACAGTTATAACCATGGTAAAGTATGGTATGCGTCTTTCACTCGCCATTATAATGTTAAATACCTCTAGCGTCAAATATATTGATTTTTGCAGCCTGTAAAAAGCTCAACAGCGATAAACGGCGTAAGGCGGAAGTACGGTGTGTGATCAAAACAAGGATTTTGAACATGGTCGAAGTTGGTCATATTTAAAGCAAAGAGACGCGAAAGTTACGAAAACGCTAGAATAAAATAACTGAAAATGCGTTTTACGAGGAAGTAATGCAGCTGCATGTGACCCCGATAATAAAAATCAAGCAATATTCAACTGTCATAAAGAAAACTTAAAAATCTAAAGTATATTCACTCTTGCAGCCTATAAAAATCTCTAAAGCAAAAAAAAAACGGCACAAGGCGGAAGTACTGTGTGTTATCCCAACTATACAAAACAAGTTTTGTGAACTTGGTCAAAGTTGGTCGTATATAGAGCAAAGAGACCCAAAAGTACTATAAGGCTTGAATCAAATAACTGAAAATACGTTTTACGAGGAAGTACTGCATGTGACCCGGAAATTAAAACTCAAGCAATATGCTGCTTTCATATACAAAAATGTAAAGTCTCCCAGCCTTCATATATATTCACTCTTCCGGTCTATAAAAATCTCTTAAGCAAAAGAACGGCATGCGGTGGAAGTACTGTGTGTTATCCAAACTATACAAAACAAGTTCTGTGAACGTGGTCAGAGCTGGTCAAATATAGAGCAAACAGCCCCAACAAGTCCAATAACAGAAAATGCGTTTTACCAGGAAGTACTGCATGTGACGCTGATAATAAAAATCAAGCAATATATTCAGCTGTCATATAGAAAAATTTAAAGTTTGAAGTATATTCACTCTTCCGGTTTATAATTACTCTCAAAAGTCAATAAACGGCATGAAGCGGAAGTACTGTGTGTTACCCAGACCATGCAAAACAAGTTTTGTGAACGAGGTCAAAGTTGGTCATATTTAAAGCAAAGAGACCCAAAAAGTACAATAACGCTTAATAAAATAACTGAAAATCGTTTTACGAGGAAATACTGCATGTGACCCTGATAATAAAAATCAAGCGATATTCAGCTATCATATAAAAAATTTGAGGTCTAAAGTATTCACTCTTTCGGTTTATAATTAGTCTCAAAAGCCAAAAAATGTCATGAAGAGGAAGTACTGTGTGTTACCCAAACTATACAAAACAAGTTTTGTGAACGAGTTCAAAATTGGTCATATTATAGCAAAGAGACCCTAAAAGTACAATAACGCTTAATAAAATAACTGAAAATTCGTTTTACGAAGAGGTACTGCAGGTGACCCCAATAATAAAAATCAAGCAATATTCAGCTGTCATATAGAAAATTTAAAGTATAATGTATGTTCACTTTTGCGGTCTATTAAAATCTCAAAAGTTAAAAAATGGCATATTGCGGAAGTACTGTGTGTTATCCAAACTATGCGAACAAGTTTTGTGAACGAGGTCAAAGTTGGTCACATTTAAAGCAAAGAGACCCAAAAAATACAATTAAAATAACTGAAAATGCGTTTTACGAGGAGGTACTGCATGTGACCCCAAAAATAAAAATCAAGCGATATTCAACTGTCATGAAGAAAAATTTTAAGTCCTCCAGCGTTCAAATATATACATTTTTGTGGTCTATAAAAATCAAAATGTAGCAAATGTGCAAATAACGCGGAAGAACTGCATGTGACCCACTTCATAAAAATCAGGCATCATTCAATTGCCGACCCCATCATTTTAAGATTATGAACGTTCAAATACATTGAGTTTTGCGGTCTGTAAAAATCAAAATACAAAACGTGCACTAGTGAAATCGTGAAAAACGCTCATAACGTGGAGGCATTGTATGTGACCCACTATACAAAAAATCTAGTGTTTTCTGCTTGCCATAACCGACATTTCAAGCCCTCAAACGTAAAAAAATATTGACTCTCGTAGCCTGTAAAAATCAAAACAGAAAAAACTTTGAACGCTTATATCTCGGAAGTACTGTGTGTAAACCAAAATTCGGAAAACCCTAATTTTGCACAATCACTGGGAAAACATTCCCTTAAAATTTCATATGGTTTCATCCATTTTTCAGGGAGATATGGCGATTTATGTCAGTTTGTGACCACAGACAGACGGACACACAGACACACAGACACTTGTTCAGAAAGTGTTTCTGAGTATACTACTATGAAAATTTCTTCCATCAGGACCTCGGTTACGAATTCGACTTTTCGGACGATCTCAATACTTCCATTTACTACGTAAACATGGAAGTAAAAATAGTGTTTCGAAAAAACATTTTATCGAGAAAAAATGATAATTAATAGTAAGTAATGAAATTCCGCTGCCAAAGGTTAGTGAAAAGCTATCTAACTAGCGTTTGTCTTTATACCAGTGACGTCATACCGTGCGGGTTAGTATCGGATCGAGCCCACCTTTGTTCTAGTCACCTTGGATTTTCGCTGCAAAAAAAGTCTATTTTGGGGTCTGTGCCTTCGCTTGACCCATATGAGATTACCTCCTGTTTCTCCTGCCTCTATGGTACGTTCCGTGATGATTTGAGCGCTCTCTAGGCTACTTAGTGGTGCCTGTCGACTCTCTAGCCGGCAAGTTGTGCTTCTGCTAATCAGTACGCCTTTGTTTTTCAACCCTCAAAGGAAGGCTTTTGCTGATTTTGTCTCACAGCTCATCAACAAACATCCTGGCATAGCCGATGACGCGCGATTGGCCTGTTCCTCGGGTAACAGTAAATTCAAGTCTCTTTCAGACGACCTGCTGCAGTATACTTGTGGAAAGCGAGCTGAAATTTTTGAGGCCCGCAGAAAGTTGCATGAGCCGGACAATCCTCGGGTTGCTCAGAAACTTCGAGATATTCCTCCTTCTCAGAAGTATTTGTACGACGAAAACTCCCTCAATGAGTTAGTTCAGCGTTATCCCTCACTGGGTCACCGGCGTCCGTTTCGAGAGCCCAGAGCTGAGCGTTTGCAATACTTCCGGCGCTCGTACAAAGTTCCGGAATCTACTAGAGGTGACGCGTCGTCTCTTCCCACATCTTCCAGGGTTTCCACAGCAAAAGGACAGGGCCAAAGATTCAGGCGAGGGGGGCAAGCTCAGCGAGACGGTACTAAGAGGTCCTTTGACCCCAAGCGGGCCCAAAGGCCTGGACGACGATTTTGATGTTATTTCGGGTGCGAAAGTCGAGGGGGGTCGGCTCAGTTTGTTTGTGGACGAATGGGTAAAGAGGCAAGCTCCTTCGTCCTTAATAAAAATAGTCAAGGGATATTCAATCCCATTCACAAAACGACCTCCTCTCAGTCCATTGACAGAACTTCAGAAATCTCGCTTTTGCACCCCAATATCGTCAGCCATGACCACAATTATTGTCGAAATGCTAAACTCTGGGATCCTAGTGCCTTTTCCCTTCAACTCGGGGTTTCTTTCGCGGATGTTCACGGTACAAAAGGGAAATGGCTCGCTGCGACCGATTTTCAACCTTCAACGTCTCAACAAATTCCTAACCCCGAAGAAATTTCGTCTAGTCAGCCACTTCAAGGTGCCGTCATTTCTTCAAAGGAACGATTTTTTGATCAAGATAGACCTGACGCAAGCCTACTTCCATGTGCCAATAAAAACTGCTCATCAGCGGTTTCTTGCCCTCTCATATCAAGGAAACCTTTATTGCATGACTTGTCTCCCGTTCGGCCTGGCATCGGCGCCTCAGGCGTTTGCTTCCCTGTCAAATTGGACGGCTGGAATTCTCAGGGACCAGGGTGTGCGTGTGATAGTATATCTGGACGATTTTCTTTTGGCTCACCAGGATCCAGTCATTTTGGAATATCAGGCAAATCAGGCACTTTCAACTCTGCGGTCTCTCGGTTGGACAGTAAATCTGGAAAAATCTCTCCTAAAACCGGCTTCATCTCTTCAGTTTCTAGGGATCATATGGGACCCACACTTGGATCAAAAATACCTTCCCCTGGACAAACAGGAAGTGGTGTCGGCTGTGTTGGCAGCTCTCTTGAGGACCGACCAATGGTGTTGGCAGGACGCAAAGTCGCTACTTGGCTATCTCAGCTTCGCCTCATTCGTCATTCCATATGGCAGGCTTCTCTGTCGGACGATTCAAAGAAAGATGCTTCGACTTCCCCGCAACACGTCTCATCGCCTGTTCGCTCTTCCTTTGGTGGTGCGAGAGGAGATCGTCTGGTGGAACGGCGCCTTGTCCCAGAGGTCCAGGATTTTTCCGAGACCGGTCGATGTGTTAGTCACAACAGACGCGTCGGATTCAGGATGGGGTGTCCAGATCAACGATTCATTCCAAAGCGGCGTGTGGATGGAGGATCAGTGGGGTTGGCACGTCAACAGGAAGGAGTTGTTTGCCGTCCAACAGGCGCTCGAGAGCAACGTTCTTCACCTAGCAGGGGCTTCAATCTTAATTCAGTCGGACAACCGGACTGTGGTTTCTTACGTTCAAAAACAGGGTGGAACCAAGTCTCTCGTTCTGTTGAACGACGTGAAGAAATTGTTTCTCCTGGCACAGTCCCACAGCATGACTCTGACTGCTCAGTTCATCCCGAGTATTTGCAACTCTGTGGCGGACAACTTGTCCCGCCAGAGGGATCTACCGGATTGGCACCTGCTCCCACAAGTCACGGACAGGATTTTTCAGCTGTGGGGTGTTCCGGAAATCGATCTGTTTGCAACGGAACAATCGGCTGTAGTTCCAAGTTATGTCGCCTTAAGTGCGAAAGATCAGAAGGCACTGTTCATAAATGCGTTCTCGAAGACGTGGAACTTCACTCTGGCTTGGGTTTTTCCTCCACCCGCCTTGATTCCTCGGGTGCTACAACATCTAAACTCGGCGACCGGAACCTTCATTGTGATAGCCCCTCGTTGGGAGAAAGTGTTTTGGAGGCCGGACCTAAAAGCTCGCAGCCAGGTTTCACCGGTCCGTCTCGTCATCACGAACAGCAATCTGATCGACCTGACAACGGGGCGTCCACCTCCCAAGGCTCGGCAGCTCTGTTTGGAGGCCTGGAAGGTGCTGGGTGGTCATCGGCCATCTCATCTTGGGATCCAGCGGACCAGCAGCTGCTTTTAACCTCCTGGCGCAGCTCGACTCTCAAAACCTACCGGGCTCCCTGGCGGCAGTGGGTCGTTTGGGCTTCCAACACTGGCGTCTCCGTCAACGATCCGTCACCTCAAATATTGGCCCAATATCTGGCATACCTGCATCGGGTTAGAGGTCTTGCTTATCGCACTATTTGTGTCCACAAATCAGTAATTGTTACCTTTGCGAATCCGTTTTGTTCGTCTAGCCTGTCTTCGAGCAATCTCGTCCAGCGCGTGTTAAAAGCTATTCGAGGTGCACAGCCTGAAATTAAACGGAGCATCTGGGACGTGCGTTCTCTGATAACGTGGATAAAAGAAAATCCACCCAGTGAGCTCAGCCATTTCGAAGTGTCTCGTCATGTGGCCCTGTTGATGCTGCTTTCCACTGGGCGACGGGTTCACGACCTTACCCTCCTGACGGTTGGAGCTGCCGGTTTTCAGGAAATTGATGGTTCGTTGGTTTTCTGGCCTCGTCGTGGTTCTAAGACGGATTCCTTTCGCCACCAGCAGTCGGGGTGGAAATTTTCAGCAAATATGGAGGACCCAGTGCTTGACGTCGTTCGCTGGGTGAAGACGCTGATGATCCTCTCTCGGCAGCGTTCGGGTTCCCCTTCCATGCAGCCGCTCTTCATCACGACTCGGGGAAAAGTAGCCCCGGCTTCGCGAACGGTTATTGGAGGTTGGGTGAGGTCGGCCCTTTTAGCAGCGGGTATACCTTATCCTCCCGGAAGTATTCGCTCTGCAGTTGGTACCAGCCGTTTTAACTTGGACGTACCCGTTGATACCATTCTTCGTTTAGGGAATTGGAGACACGAGCAAAATTTTTTCAAACATTATTATAAGCCTGTCATGGCTCACCATTCGAGGGTTTCTCTTATACCTTGTGTTACCGACAATTTCCAGCCTGTAGTTTAAAATGTTTGGTTTCTTATTAAAACCTGTTATGTGTTTCGTTCCTCTGCATGTGCATTCTTTCCTTTTTTTTTGTGGCCCATAGACATGTTCTTTGTTGGTTTATTTTCACAGTACGCCTTGGCGCTCTCCTCTAGCCGGCAGAAATCAAACATCTCTCATATGGGTCAAGCGAAGGCACAGACCCCAAAATAGAAGAGTTTTCCCCCTAAAAGGAAGAAAACTGTTATTTTGGGTCTTGCCGGAGCTTGACCCATGCTTTTAAGCCCTTGCCGGCTTAAATGGCGCTATCTGATTAGCAGAAGCACAACTTGCCGGCTAGAGAGTCGACAGGCACCACTAAGTAGCCTAGAGAGCGCTCAAATCATCACGGAACGTACCATAGAGGCTGGAGAAACAGGAGGTAATCTCATATGGGTCAAGCTCCGGCAAGACCCAAAATAACAGTTTTCTTCCTTTTAGGGGGAAAACTCTTCTATTGGCAAGCACCTTGATTGGTAAGATTAAAAATATCATGAAATTTCGTGAGGGTTACAGTGGCTGAACGCCAGCAGGCAACAAAAAATACAGGAAAAACGCAAGGCAACTTGGGTAACATTCTCATTTTTAAGCTGGTTTAGGTTGGCTGCGTTTGTCTTCCCTCATTACAATAACAATATGAAATACGTGACAATCAAAAGAATAAATAATGACTTAACCCATTTTATAGATGGCATGCAGTGAAGAGGGAAGAAACCAAGCGATCAAATGTCGCGTTTTGAAGAAGATAATACCTCTCATGAAGGATGAAAAAACATCCGCTCGATTCAACGTATTAAAATACTGCTTGGCTTCGCTATATAGGTAAAGAGCAAAGCTCACTACTGGCAGGAGGAAGTAAATACAACGAGCAGGTAGAGCAACCAGTGGTGTGCATAGATCACACAGTACTTCCATGATTGAGTCGGTAACTGGTATAACCTATTATAAAATCGAGAAAATCGTACGGAGGCCGAAACGTTAATTTACAACAGCTGTTATGGAAAAACGAGCCAGGAGACCTAAAGTCTCACTCTGATAGACTAACAAATGGACGCACAGACACTTGTTCAGAAAGTGAGCAGAGCGCTCTGGGAGCAGGTGCGTGAAACGTTCAGATAAAGCTGACAGAGGATTTCTAAGGAATACACCTCTACCCAGGTAGTTTCCTCTTAACAAAAGATGTATTGTGGGTCTTGTATTTTTTCTGCTTTCTAAACCTTGTTGAATTGTACAAAAATCACCAGCAGACGAAATAATTTCCACTGTTCTACAAACGATGTAATGATTGAAAATAAATCCACCTTCATTTTTCACCAAATATTTTCGGCATGTTGTCATAGTTTATTATGTTGGATTGAATCAAATCGAGATGGAAAACCATCGTATTCATAGTATATTATCATTTCCGAATATCAATTTAGTTTTGTGAAATCAAGCGTGATTCCCTGCCATAAACAAATCAGAATGCCAAAAAGCACTCTAGATGCAAAAACTATTTTAATTACACGGAAGTATGGTATGCGGCGATTTTAATGATAAAAATCTATCGTCATTCACGCGCCAAAGATAACATTTCACCTCCTTTCAAACGTTCAACTATATTGACTTATGGCTCATGTGAATATTTCTAATCCAAAAAACTACTGGATAGCATGGATGTACGGGGTGTGACCCTAGCGGTGAATATCAGACGTCATTCACTTTGCCATTACAAATATTAAATACCTCTAGCGTCAAATATATAGATTTTTGCACCCTGTTAAAAGCTCAACAGCATTAAACGGCGTATGGCGGAAGTACGGTATGTGGTCAAAACAAAACAAAACATGGTCATTGTTCTTTTCCTTCTCGTCGCATTTCTTGATGTCCGGGGGTTGTGAGATGGAGAAAAACCAGACGACTCATTCTCCAATTCTTTATTAGCTGGCCGAGCACTTTCGACCATTTGGGCATCCTCAGGGCGACCTAATTATATTTATCATTTAGTATTCATTATCATGGAGGCACAGAACAATCATAAAAATTTTTTAGAATTCTCAAGCTACTTACGTGGAGCCATAGGGTCCACAGCCAAGTCGGCTCAGTCACTAGGTTATTTATATTAAATCACATCTAGTCTGCCTGGTTTCCCTATGTCCTGAAAATGTTGTTTTTGGCTTAAGATAAATATAATATAAAATAAAGATATGTTTTAATACTGGTAACAATGTTCTACTTACATAAATTGGGGGGACAATAATTGAAGGAAAAGTTATCACAGATTCATTTAGAGGGTAATTTAAAAAATATAAATATATATAACAACTCTGTTAGAACTATACACATGGGTTGACTAGAATTGATTAGGGAGGTTACCTGAAGGTGCTGAAAGTGTTCGGCCAGCTAATAAAGAATTAGAGAATGAGTCGCCTGGTTTTTCTCCACGTCACAACCCCCGGACATGGTCGTTGTTGCTCATATTTAAAGCAAAGAGACCCGAAAGTTACAAAAGCGCTAGAATGAAATAACTGAAATCGCTTGTAACAAGGAAGTACTGCGTGTGACCCCGATAATAAAATCAAGCAACATTCAACTGTCCCAAAGAAAAATTTAAAGTCTAGAGTAAATTCACTCTTGTGGTCTATAAAAATCTCTAATAGAAAAAAAAACCGGAATAAGCAGAAGTACTGTGTGTTATCCAAAACAAGTTCTGTGAACGTGGTCAGAGTTGGTCAAATATAATATAGCAAAGTGCCCCAAAAAGTACAATAACTGAAAATGCGTTTTACGAGGAAGTACTGCATGTGACTCCGATAATAAATTCAATTGATATTTAGCTGTCATATAGAAAAATTCAAAGTCTAAAGTATATTCACTCTTGCTGTTTATAAAAATCTTAAAAGCTTAAAAACGGCATACGGCGGAAGTACTGTGTGTTACCCAAACCATACAAAACAAGTTTTGTGAACGAGGTCAAAGTTGGTCATATTTATAGCAAAGAGACCCTAAAAGTACAGTACCCCTCTTTAACGCTTAATAATATAACAGAAAATGCGTTTTATGAGGAAGTACTGCAGGTGACCCCAATAATAAAAATCAAGCAATATTCAGCTGTCATATAGAAACTTTAAAGTATAATGTATGTTCACTTTTGCGATCTATTAAAATCTCAAAAGTTAAAAAATGGCATATTGCGGAAGTACTATATGTTATCCAAACTATGCAAAACAAGTTTTGTGAACGAGGTCAAAGTTGGTCACATTTAAAGCAAAGAGACCAAATAAATACAAATGAAATAACAAAAAATGCGTTTTACGAGGAGGTACTGCATGTGACCCCAAAAATAAAAATCAAGCGATATTCAACTGTCATGAAGAAAAATTTTAAGTCCTCCAGCGTTCAAATATATACATTTTTGTGGTCTATAAAAATCAAAATGTAGCAAATGTGCAAATAACGCGGAAGTACTGCATGTGACTCACTTCATAAAAATCAGGCATCATTCAATTGCCGACCCCATCATTTTAAGATTATGAACGTTCAAATACAGTGAGTTTTGCGGCCTGTAAAAATCAAAATACAAAACATGCACTAGTGAAATCGTGAAAAACGCTCATAACGTGGAGGCATTGTATGTGACCCACTATACAAAAAATCTAGTGTTTTCTGCTTGCCATAACCGACATTTCAAGCCATCAAACGTAGAAAAATATTGACTCTCATAGCCTGTAAAAATCGAAACAGAAAAAACTTTGAACGCTTATATCTCGGAAGTACCGTGTGTAATTCAAAATCCGGAAGACCCTAATTTTGCACAATCACTGGGAAAACATTCCCTTAAAATTTCATAGGGTTTCATCCATTTTTCAGGGAGATATGGCGATTTATGTCAGTTTGTGACCACAGACACAGACGAACTAACAGACACTTGTTCAGAAAGTGTTTCTGAGTATACTAAGTACTATGAAAATTTCTTCCAACAGGACCTCGGTTCCGAATTCGACTTTCCAGACGATCTCAATACTTCCATTTACTACGTAAACATCGAAGTAAAAAACCTGGTCCTCATTCCATGAGACTTTCTTCACTCTTCGTTCTTCAAATCCATTATTTGCTATCATTTGATTTGCTTTGTAGCAACATGGCGACTTGTTCTCCATTACAAGGTATCCATACTGCCCCCGTGGATACCTTGTAATGGAGAACAAGTCGCCATGTTTTTCTCCCTTTCAGTATCAACAGCGAAGAATGATTGAAGCGACAAAACAACAACGAATAAATTATTTGAACGCTCAAGGTCTAGGAATGTTTGTTAATGGCAAGGAATCATGCTTGATTTTATAAAACTAAATGGATATTCAGAAATGATAATATACAATGAATACAATGGGTTTTCATCTTGATTTGAACTAATCCTACATAATAAACAATGACGCCATGCAAAAACGTTTTGTGGAGAAGGAACGTGGATTTATTTTGAACACAACATCGTACATCGATCAGTTAAAATTATTTCGTCTGTTAGTTGATTTTTGTATAATTTGACAAGGTTTAAAAAGCAGAAAAATACACAACCCACAATACATTGTTAAATAAGAGGAAACTGCCTGTGTAGAGGTGTATTCCTTAGAAATCCTCTGTCAGCTTAATCTGAAGGTTTCGCGCGCCTGCTCCTAGAGCGCTCTGCACACTTTCTGACAAGTGTCTGTGCGTCCATTTGTTAGTCTATCAGAGTGTCCGTCTGTCTATGGTCTCAGAGACAAATATTGCTTTATCTCCCTGGAAATTTTTTAAATTTGATGAAATATTTTCAGAAACTGTTCTTTAAGTGGAAATAAGACGAGGCGATTGATATTTCAATACATAACACACCCTTTTTCAGAGTTATTAAAGTTGAAACTTTATTCCATGTTCGTTGTAGCTTTGTCGCATTGATCGTTCTTCGTTGTTGGGGTTGAGGGGGAGAAAACCAGAGCGACTTGTTCTCCTGTTTTTTATTGTCGGCTTGCCAAGCACTTTCGCCCATGCGGGCATCATCCACGGCCGTGGATACCTAGTGATGGTGCTACGAAGCCCTGATGATGCCCGAATGGGCGAAAGTTTATTCCATGTTGTTTATTGTGATTTTGACCAGCCATAAAAGTCAATATTTTTGATAGGTCAACGCCTTTAAATATTCTTTGTGGCAAGCAGATTGCAAGATTATTTAATCGTTTTTGGGTAGTCGCTTCATATCTTCTTGGTTTTGAAGTTTGCGGGGGAGAAAAACTGGGCAACTCGTTCTCCTTTTTCTTTATTGCCCGCCGAGCACTTTCGCCTCTTCGGGCATCATCAGGGCTTTGTAGCACCATTGGTAGCTATGTTTTTAGGTCTCCTGGCTCACACACCGTGCAGTATCAAGTCATGTGCTTTTGTTGTGGCTATCTGCTACTGGCTTCAAAAATTAATATTTGAACGCTGGAGGTTTTTGAATTTTTGTAACGATGAGTGAATGACTCTTACTTAATGACACATTTTTAGGTGTCGTTGCTATAAAAATGATCTCATTTTACAAAACTTGGTTTTTATTATAAGGCAGAAGCATTATCAACCTAATTCGTGCATTTTTCTATTTTTGGGTCTCCTGGCTAGTTTTTCAATAACAGTTTATATGTAAATCAACGTTGCGGCCTTCGTACGATTTTCTCAATTTTTTAATCGGTTATACCTATTACCGACTCAAACATGTAAGTACTGTGTGATCTATGCACACCACTGGTTGCAACTACCACACTTCTGGTATCGCAATGTCATAATTTCAGACTTGGAGCTGATCACAAAGTGAGGGACAGCTTGCAAGAAATGGATTTGATTGGATTCCTCATTAAGAACTTGACTCATGATGACGAAGGTGTAAGTGTTGAATAACCATTTATGGAATTGATTGTCCCGAAAATTGTTGGTATTCGGCCAGTAGTTAGTGACCATGATGTCCATCCTACAGGGCGTGAAAAGTGACTATACAGTTTTGAAAATAGCTGTGAGGCGATGGTGCTTTGTTGTTATATCGCGGATTGAACGTTGCTGGTGAAACTGCAAAGGTATTATGCGCTAGTGTATACATTTATTCCCTTGGAGACCCTGAACTGACTGATAGGTGCCCCATCTCTAGAAAGTCCTTTAGTAAGGTCCACTGAGTTAGACTTTGTTTGATAAAGAGACAGGGTTTGATAATATTGATCTCAATTTTTGTCCATGAGTATGTGAGTCCTCCATATTGTTGCGAACGTACTGTCATGTGATCTGGTGGTGTTTTGAAAGGAACAATAGTTCAGCTCTTGATTTATTTACACATAGAAAGAGAATTGATATAATTGAATGTTTTTGAAAAGCAAGTATCAACAAGTAACTGAGGAAGATGTGCAAGTTAAAATGAGACCAGTGTTGCCAGGTCCCAACAAGTGGTTTGAGGGAAACCTGACAAAAAAAGGGTAATTTTTTAAGCCATAAAAGGTAGCTTTTGGGGATTTTTAGCTCAAGTGAAGCATGATTCTGGTAACATCCAAATAGATTATTCTCGTCAATTTTGCAAGTGCAGGGAAATATGTGACAAAAAATGACTGTTCAATATTTTGCGTTGCTTTGAAGAATTTCTGGGAATGATGAAATGTTTGTGGATCATGGTATATTAGGAGTGAAAAGAAAGGGCAGAATATTTGAGAGGCGATGAAAGTGTTTCCCTTTGTTGGGTTGTTGTGCCCCACCCTATGCCCAAAGGTGTTAAAGTCCTTCAATCCAAAATTACAACTTTTTATTAATTACTGCTTGCAGTTGGCTGTCTACGTATCAGGAGTACTTTCATACCTGAGTCCTAACGCCCAGAATTTGAAGAAAATACGAGACTCGGGATCAGTCAACGTTCTTTTCAACATCATTGAAGGAAAAATGGATCCGGCTCTTTTGGCTAACGTCGATCAAGTTATTGGTGATCTTTGCAAAGACCCTGTGATACTGGCTGAATTCTGTTTGAAAGATGCTATGCGACACATATGGTCGCACTTGGCCTACAATTCAGTTGATTTGCAAATAGCAGCATCAAAAGCTTTGATACCGCTTGTGAATGTAGATGTAAGTCACTTTCTTTTCATTCCACACTGGAAATAGTGTTTTCCTATGATTTGTATGTAGGATTATACACTACAATTGTTAGCTATTGGAAAACTAGCGAGGGTATTCATACTCTCCAAATTATCAAACAGCTGCTAGCAAACAAAACCTGTGATAACTAAAAAACGATCAAAGCTACTGACCCTGTTAAGGTCTTATTTAAAAAGACTAACTGCTTCAGAAAATGTTGAACCACTGTAAATAAGAAGTCATGATGATTTGATACCTAACACACAATTTTTCTGAGATTAAGGATTAAAATATTCTTCCATGTTGTTCGTTGTCATTTATACAAACCATAAGTAATCTGTTCAAAGGGTCAAAGTCTTAAAATTTGTTCAGGGCAAGCAGATGGAATTTTTGATTTTTATCTACGGCTCACACCCTACTTCCATGTTATAAACTTTTTTAGTGGGTACCTTCTATTGGTAGCAAGAGCCAATATTATTTATTCTAACGCTGCTGGTTTCTAAATGTTTGTAAAGATGACTGAATGACGCTTAAAAGCTGGTTACACAGTTTTGGGTGTTGTTGCTATAAAAATGACCTCATTTTTAACCAACTTCAAAAAAGGAGGAGGTTACTATAGTTGACTTGCGGGTTTTTTTTACAAGCTTGTCTTGCATCGTTAGGCTCACATCCACTTTATTAACCTAAATTCGTACTTTTCCTTCTCGTCGCATTTCTTGATGTCCGGGGGTTCTTCTCCACCTCACAACCCCCGGACTAAATTCGTACGTTTTTCATTTTTGGCTCCCCGGCTAGTTTTCCAACAACAGTTGTTGTGTACGAACGTTGTGGCCTTCGTACTGTTATGTCGTCCAGGTGGCACAGTTGCACGAATGAATGTAGTTTATTGAATATTAATACTGCGAAAATAACTATGACTGTATGTCCAATTGCTCTACGCGAGGCTCACTTCTAGGGACAAAAACAATCAGTGACGGGTGACGGGACGACGCCATCGAGCATCGACTCACAGAATCACTGACATTCGGGAGGGGAGAGACTTACAGCCAGTGATGCCAACATGACACGAACGAGTTTCATAATTTTTTGATTGGTTATACCTGTTACCCACTCAAACATGGAAGTAGGGATGGGTATCGACCAGCAAAACATCGATTAATGATATCAACTACTTTTTTTTACTAGCTAATCGATATCCCGATTAATTGTGACTTAAGTAATCGATTAATCGCGATCGCCAAACAAAGCTTTTTCGGGGCATGTTGGGGGTCTAGCAAAATTTTTCACTACACAAAACAGGAGAATAAGTTGGTAAGTAGTAAGTAGAACACAAGCAGAATAGATACTCAAACAAAGAACAAACTATTCTTCTTCTTCAAACATTCTTCAATCCTTCTGAAAACTCGATTAATCAACCCTAATGACATCGATTAACCAACATCGATTAATCAAGCGGATACATAGATTATTACGATTAATCGATACCCATCCCTATATGGAAGTAGTGTGTGAGCTGGTTTTAGTGATGGTTGAAGGTTTAAACTGTTTGCGTTTGTTTTATTTGGATTTTATAATGATAATAATAGTATTAGAATAATGATTGTTATGTATTATTGTAAATTACTGGAAAGCGTAGGGTTGTAGGTATGCATAGAATTAGATCTTGTAGGTTACAACTCTATTACAAAAACCAAGAAAAAAACCGCTACCGCAGCAGGTTATAACAGATCAATAGGTAACGTAAACATGTGCCGGGCGTAGTTGCATGCATGACAATAATTGGGTTATTCAGTTTATATCGGATCTCCAATTAAAATAGGACCGGTACGTGATGATTCCTTTTCCCCTGAAATTCGAGTGTGGTGAGCATTCATTTTCCATTATTTCCATTTCCGCGAGAAAAACTAGCATCATGCTGGTGTTACAGCCCTCTGAGTTGCTGTGAGTGTTGAGGAGTCCTGACATACAGACTCCTGCCTGTTGTTGCAGATAGAATCCGCTATATAGATAGTGTTACTTCAATACACGCTTGCGAGAAGGCTGCTGAACGTTACGTAACTATTCCCCATAAAGAGTGGGCCTTCTGTACTTAGTAATTATTCGTGCTCATTGGTCTTCTTGAATGGATATAGAAGCAAGGGTATTGGTTATAAACCCCTGTACAATATCTTTTTGCTTCTTCTGCGAACGAATCCACCCTCATTAAATCATTATTAAATAATTTTTATTTATTGTATGTATCTTGTATTTGAATGGTTATTATTAAATAAAGGTTTTGGTTTTTCAGGATGCTGGGGAAGAAGTTAGAAATCTTTCTGGTTCAATGGATTTGCTGATAGAGTTGTTGAACTCAAAAAACAATGCTGTTATAGCTAGCTCCTGTGAAGCCCTTGCACATGTTTCTAAAGATCCTGAAAATTTGACAATCCTCATGGAAATGGGCATTGTGAAAAAGATCAACGAATTGATGACGAGAGTAGGTTTGATTGATATACATTTGCCGACATGAGAGATGTAATTACTTACAGGTACCTCCTATACTACTCCTGCTCAAATTTGCTGTTATAAAATATTCACTCTAATGGAGTGATACTAATCCAATCATAATCAGAGATAATGATTACTACCATACCATGCTGATTACCATTTCAGCGGAGCACAGATCTTGCAAGAAGCCTTTGTTTGCTGATAGCAGCGGTAGCTGAAAATCCAAAAGGTTGTTATGAAATTGGCCGGAGTGAGACGATGGTTCATTTAGTAAATTACCTGCTTAAGAATTTCGACTCAATCGGGTTGGATATGAAAGCAGCTGCTGCTCGAGCATTATGGAAACTGAGCCAGGAGCCAATTAATGCAGCCAATCTCTATAGGGCTGGCATAGTTCCAGTAAGATCTCAACAAAAAAAAAAATCTGTTTATTACAAAGATACCATGAATTGTATAAATGTAAGAAAAAATTGATCTTTCAGATGTTGATTCACTGTTTGAGGGAAGGTAACTCTCAACTTCGTGAGTCGGTCGAAGGCTGTCTTTTCAGCATGCGTACTCTCGCTCAAAATGCTGAAGAAATCTCATACTTCGGCTCTCTGAAGTCTGGCAAACTTCTTCTTGGTGAGAGACCACAATTAACTGAACATGAGATTAAGTTTTTCAAGGAACCAACGTTATACGCAGAATGAGAACACAGGCTCAACTTCCTGTTGGTTGAAATTAGAAAAATATGGGGAAATTGAAGTATGAAACGTTCCTTCGACCTTACACAAAACGATGACGGTTTGTTACGAAATAATTACCTGAGAAATAAAGTTTTTTAAAAAAAAAAGAATTTGCTATTGCTGCGTTGTGTTAATGGAGAAAGGGAGAACTTAGTAACTGCTGTAATCTAAATTGCCCTTTATCATTCTATGTCGTTGATACATCTTCGTGACTGAGTTGCTATCTAGTCCTAATCTGATTATTATTGTAGGGTTGGGACATCGAAGCTTCAACATCGATGGTACCGATATATCGACAAAAACATCGTTGTTTTACAACATCGATGTTTTATTCACACTTACAAAAAATTGATAAAAATAATACCGATCTTTTCAATTGTTAGTAAATTACAGGCTTTGCAGTTTAGATATCAACTCAAAAGTTGAAACTGAAACCAGTGTTGCCAAAGCATTACCCCAGTACCCACTGAGAAAATAAATAAAAACACCCACAACTTTCTTACGGATTGTTTTAATAACCCCTCGAATATTTTATACACAAGAAAAACGCTGCGAGTGATTGTACAGTGGTTTATTATTCCTTTGCTTCAAAATTGATTTAGAAAGACTATCCATTTGTGATAGTAATTATTATTCCGAACATTGTGACGTTCCCACCGAAAAACAGATTGGTAACATCGGCGAAAATCCGTAGCTACTATTGTAATTTTAATCAATTTTATTTTTCAATTAAAAACTAAATTTCTTACTTAACGGTGCATCTGGAGAGAGGGTTTGACGACCATTCCAATGAGTATAGAACGATTTTTATAGCTCCAAGAACTCTCAAGTCAAATTTCTGAAAATTTCCCAAATTCGACACAAAAGCTATGATAACTCGAGAACCAATAAATCTATCGACCCCGCGATGGTCTCATTCGATTCGGCGTCCAAAAATCTATAAAATTTCATACCACATACACATTTTGCCGAAAAACCTTAAAAAATATGAATTTTCTCCCCCCCCCAACACCCCTAAAATTGAGCTAGCAAGTTGGTTCAAGAATTGGGCCGTCGTAGGACCGAGGTAGATTTTTGGTGAAAATTTCAAGAATTTAGCTATAATTCAGAGAGAATTTTTATTTACCTATTGGATATTCGGATTCTACATGCATTGAAACGTAAAACATCAAATTTTGAGGGAGCTATAAAAAAAATTGAGGCGTTGCCATGGAAAAGGTGTTAAGTCAAAAAAATTCGATTTTTTTTTTTTCGTGGAAAAGATAGCCAGATGTAAGGCCAATGGCATGGAAAAGGAGATAAGTAAATAGCTTTAATAGTTTAGTTGGGAGAGCTCTCCAAAGATGGCACTCGAGCTAACTCCTAGCTACAGTGGCTTGATAGATACAGTGCGGTCAAGCGGTGTCCTCTTTTTGATTGGTCGAACGTCCGAGCGCCATGTTTAGGCTAAACTCGGCTGATATAGCATTGACTTACATAGGTTCGTCTCACAATAATGCTTATAAAATCGTAATTTATATTCTCAAATACTTAATCATAAACTTTTCAATTGCTCAATGGTATTTTGAACTAAAATGAAATACGAAAATAATTTATTTTGTGTCGTAGAAGGTGTAAATTAAGAAATACTATCTGTGTGCCTAACTCAACTTATGTTTCACCTTACAGCGGTTTGTTTACATTGAAAATTCGTATGTTTACATTGCTTCATCGTGTGGTTTGGTTGAATTATATCAGTGCTATACATCAACTGGAGAGTAATATTTCTATTGTTCTGTCTACGAATCATTTTCTGTTACACAGTAAGTACATAATATCACATTATTTATTAAATTTACAGCAGGCATTTAATGTAACTTTTGTTTACCGTTACGTGAATATTGAATCACTTAAATGTATTACATTTTTATATTTCACTTGTATTTTTTTTCTCCTTTTGATTCTGCTAGTCCCAATCCTCGTCGTACACCCCTAATAAAAGACGAAAATAATTTATTCTGTGTCGTAGAAGGTGTACATTAATAAGTACCGGGTGTGTGCCTAGCTTAATTTATTTTCATTGAAAAATATTCATGTTCTTTACAAACTATAATGGGAGGAACTTTCTCAAAAATACTAAATAATTCAATGCTATAGTTAACTATGAGAATAAACACTGCGAATTTTAAACACGACTTTATTATTTTCACTTGATAGACGAAAATCCAAAAAATCGTTAAATTGATTTCTAAGTCAGTCTTATTGTTCACTTTAATTTCATTATTGATTTATTCATTTTATTTTCATTTTCTTTTTCTTGTGAGCTTTTACCCGAAACCAATAGGCTGGATTATTATGAAATTTTGCATATATAAATCCAGGTATATCCAGAATTGATCTTAGAATTTCGGCATCATAATATACCATTTTGGAAAAAATGCTGCCCATTAACTGCAATAAACGGAGGAATCCACAAGGTAACAAAAAAAAAATGGACATAAAAATATTTAGAAAATTTCCGGACTTGGAAAAAATTTGGAAATTTTTATTTATTTTTTTAAATTTTTTTAAAAAAATTTGGAAATTTTTATTTCTTTTTTTTTTTAATTTTTTTAAAAAAATTGGAAATTTTTATTTATTTATTTATTGTAGTTTTTTTATTATCATTTTCTGACAATTTTTTGTATTTTAAAAATTTCGAAATTTTTTGGACTAAGAAATAAATTTGAAGATTTTTTAGACGTTTGTCTATTTATTAAAATAAACATGTGTTAACATTTGCAGCGCTTATTCTCATGGTTAACTAGCATTAACATTTTTTTGCATTAAAGGTCTTGAAGAACATGAATATTTTTCAAGAATTTAATTTTTCATGAAAATATGTTGAGCTAGGCACACTCCCGTTATTTATTCATTTACACCTTCTATGACACAAAATAAATTATTTTCGTATTTTATTTTAGTTCAAAATACTATTGAGCAATTGAAAAGTTTTTGATTGAGTATTTGAGAATATAAATTACCATTTTATAAGCATTATTATGAGACGAACCTATGTAAGTCAATGCTATATTAGCCGAGTTTAGCATAAACATGGCTGCGATTCTCGCTTGACCGCACTGTATCTATCAAGCCACTGTACTCCTAGCACATTGGCGTAGGAAAAGAGCTAAGTCACGGCCACGCGGTAGGAACTATTGTAATTTTAATCTTTTTATTTTTCTTAATTTCCAAATTAAAAACTAAATTTTTTGCCCTACCTACCGTACAGCTGGAGAGAGTGTTTGACGACCATTCCAATGAGTATAAAACGATTTTTATAGCTCCAAGGACTCTCGAGTTATACCCTCATGTCAAATTTCTGAAAATCTCCCAAATTCGGCACAAAAGCTGCGACAACTCGAGAACCAAAAAAATTTAAAAAAATAAAGAAAAGGCAATAAAGAAAATCGAGAACGAGTCGCCCAGTTTTTTTCCCCCGCAAACTTCAAAACCAAGAACATTTTTTTCTGAAAAACCATGGAAAAAATGAATATTGCAGTTTTTATGAAGAAATTTGCTCCTAAAGCCGACATTACCATTCATTATATCCTGCTTTCTGCTGTGAGACAGACTTTTTTTTCGTTTCTGGTCACTTACTTGTCATTTACGTTTAGTTTGTTCAATAAATTAAAATAAAAAGTGAAAAAAAAAAGTTTTTTGGCTCTCCTGAAAAATTTGGATTTTTTGACTTAACACCTTTTCCATGGCAACGCCTCAATTTTCTTGGGCGATTACAATGGTTTATTATTAATAATACACCAAAACAGTGCCTTTATACACGAGAAAAACGCTGCAAATGATTGTACAGCGGTTTATTATTATTTCGCTTCAATATTGATTTAAGAAGACCATCCACTTGTCATTTTAAATATTCCGAACATTTGTGAACGTTCCGACCGAAAAACGGATGTTAACTAAAGGGAAAAACACCGTGGCAACTATTGTAATTTAATCATTTTTATTTTTCTTAATTTCCTAATTAAAAGCTAGACTTATTGCCTAACGATACAGCTAGAGTGTTTGACTACCATTCCAATGAGTATATAACGATTTTTATAGCTCCAAGAACTCTCGAGTTATACCCTCATGTCAAATTTCTGAGAATCTCCCAAATTCGACAAAAAAAAAAAACTGCGATAACTCGAGAACCAGTAAAGCTATCGATCCGGCGATGGTCTCATTCGATTCAGCGTCCGAAAATCTATATAATTTGATACTACGTACACATTTTTCTGGAAACCCCTGGAAAATATGAATTTTCTCCCCCTCAAAACCCCCAAAAATATGAATTTTCTCTCCCTCAAAACCCCCCAAAAATACCCTTAAAATTGAGCTAGGAAGTTGGTTCAAGAATTGTGCCGTCGTAGGACCGAGATTGATTTTTGGTGAAAATTTCAAGAATGTAGCTATTGTAGTTTGGCCGGAAAATTGCTAACGGCGGACAGACCGAATTTTTTGGTTTATTATCAATAATAAACCATTGTAATCGCCCAAGAAAAAAAAATTTTCTACCCCCCCCCCCTCAAAATTTGATGTTTTACGTTTCAAGGCATTTAGAATCCGAATATCCAATAAAAATAATTCTGTCCGTACGCCGTTAGCAGTTTTCCTATGGACATTTTGAGTTTTGTTCATTTATAAAGCAGTCACTTTTGCAAGCCGATAGTGTACGAAACATCGATGTTTGAAAACATCGCTAGTAGCGACACCTGTGTTTTGAGGAAACCATCGTGTTTCCCAAACGTAGATGTCGCATCCTGAGTAGTGATAGCGATAAGCGTCAGCTGAGCATCAAGATCAAGAATTAATTTTTTGATAAATCTTCACAAAAGACTAAAAGAGCAGCTTTTTCAAGATCCGATTTTCAAACTCACGTCATGTCAATTTTTTGATTATTGTGGTGGAATTATTTTTCATCTATAGTCATAATGCTACAATAGCCATGTGACAACAATCACTTACAATACTCGTTCACACTTAACGTATCGGCGAAATGGTAGCCGGTGTGTTCCCCGTCGCTAAACTCGGCGTATTGGTTGTGAAACAATTGAGCAAACCCATAGCCAATTATGTGAAAGAAAATGCCAAGAAGCATCCGTTCTTCAGGAAACATGTTTGCATGCCCCCTGCTCAATGTGAGTATTACTCTATTCGCACTTCAAATGTGTAATGCGGTTAACAGTAATTATTATGTGCAGTTCAACCAGTTGACCAGGATAAGTTTCCAACAATTACGCTTGTACAGAAGGGAGGATTCCAATGCTATTCGCTGTGCCCAGTCGTGTTTATGATTCAATTCATCGATAGAGAAGTGATCTGTTCAACAAACAGCTGCTCCGTTGCTTTAACCAATCGCGCGAGGAAGAAAGAAAAAACGCACGACTGAGATTATCCGTCCACCGTGGATTCGTATAGTTGTACATACTAAATGTTCACTCCTTTGCCTGAAGGTGGAGCTGTTTTCGGAACGATCGCAGGAGAGCTCGGATAACTGGGCCCTGGATCTCTTGATGTTGAACCAACTTGCTAGCTCAATGTTAAGGGTATTTTTGGGGAGTTTTGAGGGAGAGAAAATTCATATTTTCCAGGATTTTTCAGAGAAATGTGTATTTGGTATCTAATTATATAGATTTTTGGACGCTGAATCGAATGAGACCATCGCGGGGTCGATAGTTTGATTGGTTCTCGAGTTATCGCAGTTTTTTTTTTTGTCGAATTTGGGTGATTCTCAGAAATTTGACATGAGGGTATAACTCGAGAGTCCTTGGAGCTATAAAAATCGTTCTATACTCATTGGAATGGTAGTCAAACACTCTAGCTGTATCGTTAGGCGATAAGTCTAGCTTTTAATTAGGAAATTAAGAAAAATAAGAATTATTAAAATGACAATAGTTGCCACGGTGTTTTTCCCTATAGATACCATCCGTTTTTTGGTCGGAACGTTCACTAATGTTCAGAATAATTAAAATCACAAATAATGGATAGTCTTCTTAAATCATTATTGAAGCGAAGGAATAATAAATCACTGCTCAATCATTGGCAGCGTTTTTTTTTTTTTTTTTAAGTTTTTTGATCGAAAATAATTATGCGCCCTTAGGACAAAGTTATTGATTTTTAACCGACTTCAAACAAGGAGGAGGTTACTATGGTCGTCTTGCGGGATTTTTTTTTTCGGTATGTGTTGTCCACCGGCGTTCAGCTCCTGTACGTCCGATCGGGTTACTTTTTGTTTTGTTTGAAAGGGTTACTATCCAGGTAGGTCCCATAATTTTTTCAATTGAGTCCATCCAGTAGTTACGTCTCCAGACGCGGAGAAACGCCGGAAAACGTGATTTTCGCGAAAATAGGAAGTTTTGACTTTGCAAGCTTAGAACTTCTAGAATACTTGCTCGATTGTTTTGTTTCTGGTGTCATTTTGTTCATAATTTATCTGCCTACAAGGGCCTAGCTTCAATTTTTCGTTCAGCATTCTAATATAGCGTGTAGAGAAGAAAGTGTAAGAAAAAACGTGATGCCGATTTTCACTTTTTTGAGGTTTTTCGAGCACCGTTCCCAACCACGTCGAGAAAAAAATATGAACACTATTGCACTTGAAAGCACTTAGCTAGAGCTTTCTAACGATGGTAAAAAATCAAGTTTAGGTGGCATAATGAGGGAGCAATCGATGTTTTAATGGACCTGTGTTTGAGACCTCATAACTTCCAAACGAAAACTGTTTTTCCATAGTTTTTAAACTTAAATTGTTCAAATTTGAGTCTAGTTTACGTGATCCAAATTTGGTATTGATTGGACTAAAATTAGATACTTTTTAGGCCGTATTACTAAAAAATTTGTTTCAAAAACACGTTTTTTGGACTATTTATGCTTGTAGAAAATAAACTACGTTAGTCATAGCATTGTCGTTAAAAGATTTGAATTCAGCGTTAAATTTTCAGTAAATAACTTGGTTTTGAAGGCCAAATACCTTCATTATAATGCACAAATGTTTGGGGAATTTCTGAAATTTGGTTCGGATTCTCTCACTCAGTGTAATTGCGGATAGGCTCGAGAAAATCATAACTCTATCATCATTTGAGAAATACAGAACAAGTAAATTGGAGCATTTCAGTAATCAAAAATGGTGTACTAAATTATTTGAGTTTTGTAAGGTGGATCAATGGGATCAAAGCATCCGGTATGTAGACCAAGAGTCTCAAATCAGTGGATAGATTATTCCATTAATTTCTAACGTTCAAACTCACTCTCAATCAACATAATAACATTGAAAGTAGTTAGGTAATCATTATAGTTTAGATCTTCAGTGTCCAACAGATTTATGAATTTTGTTTGGTCTGTTGGTAGTAAGTGACAGCACCACAATGAAGAAAGCTTGGGCAAATTTTGTGAAGAGAGCTGTCCATAATTGTATGACACTAAAAAAAGAAAAAAATGTTTACAAAAATAATAAAACCAACTTTGAAAATTATCTGCCTATAATACAAACTCTGAAAAGGAAAAAAATAACAAAAATGTCGCAACTTCGGCAAATGTCGGCAACTACCTGCATGTTATTTCTTGAACATTTGACGCTAAATTCAAATCTTTCAACGAAAATTCTATGACTAACGTAGTTTTTTTTTTTCTACAACCATATAGGTAGGTATATTCCAAAAACGTGATTTTGAAACAAATTTTTAAGAAATACGGCCTAAGAAGTATTATTTACTTTTAGTCCAATCAATACCAAACTTTGATTACGTAAACTAGTCTTAAATGTGAACAATTTAGGTTTACAAACTATGAAAAAACAGTTTTCGTTTAGAAGTTATGAGGTCTCATACATAGGTCTATAAAAACATCGATTGCTCCCTCATTATGCCACCTAAAATTGATTTTTTTTTACCATCGTTGGAAAGCTCTTGCTAAGTACTTCCAAGTGCAATAGTGTTAATATTTTTTTCTCGACGTGGCTGGTTACTCGAAAAACCTCAAAAAAGATTTTTGAACAAAATTGAAGCTAGACTCTGCTCTGTTGCACAAATGTTTGGGGAATTTCTGAAATTTGGTTCGGATTCTCTCACTCAGTGTGATTGTGGATACGCTTGAGAAAATCATCACTCTATTATCGTTAGAGAAATAAAGAACGAGTGAATTGGTGCAATTCAGTAACCAGTAATGGTGTAGACAATTATTTGAGTTTTGTAAGGTGGATCAATATGATCAAAGCATCCGGTATGTTGACCAAGAGATCCAAATCAGTGGATGGATTATTCCAAACGTTCAAACTCACTCTCAATCAACATAATAACATTGAAAATAGTTAGGTAATCATTATACTTTAGAACTTCAACGTTCAACGGACTTATGAATTGAGTTTGGACGGTTGGAAGCTTGGGAAAATTCTGTAAAGAGAGCTGTCCATAATTGTAAGTCACTAAAAAGAGAGAAATAAAAAAAACTTTAAAAAAAAAATAAAACCGACTTCAAAAACTTAGTCTATAAAATACACTCTGAAAAGGAAAAACAAAACAAAAATGTCCCAACTTCGCAGCAACTCATTCGCCAACTACACATTTTAAGGACTACTTTACTACTCGTATTGACCTGACCACTTCCTGATTGATTGGATCACCTTCCCTAATAATATAAAAACTACTATTTCTCATTTCCCAAATGATTAAAAGATTTTCCTTTCACCTCTGAATTGCCTCCAGATTGATCATCTTTTGGAGTCGGCGCCTCTCTGGCAAAATAACCGATGGTTACAATTCAATATGAATTTACGACAAATTAGTAGGTAGGTGCCAGGTAATAAGTCTGGGTCTGGACGTAAAGATTCTTAGAGAAATCTGAAAGGGTTTGTAGAAAAAGGCGTGAATAGACACCTTCATATCGATATTGTTAATAATCAGTTCTCATAAATGCTGATGTGCTCTGTTCAAGAATCGTGAAAACTCATGATATTTATATTCTTATTAATTCGGAATCTATAGGCTTCTCCAATACAATATAAGAGAGGCGCCGACTCCAAAAGATGATCAATCTGAAGGCAATTCAGAGGTGAAAGGAAAATCTTTTAATCATTCGGGAAATGAGAAATAGTAGTTTTTATATTATTAGGGAAGGTGATCCAATCTATCAGGAAGTGGTCAGGGCAATACGAGTAGTAAAGTAGTCCTTAAAATGTGTAGTTGGCGAATGAGTTGCTGCGAAGTTGGGACATTTTTGTTATTTTTTCCTTTTCAGAGTGTATTTTATAGACTAAGTTTTTGAAGTCGGTTTTATTTTTTTTTTTTTAAAGTTTTATATAATTTGCTCATTACTGTTACCTGCTCAAACATAGAGATTCTACATGCCTTGAAACAGAAAACATCAAAATTTGAGGGGGTTTGTCTTTCTTGAGCAATTTCAATGGTTTATTTATAATAAACCAAAAGGTAAGTGAAAAATGAGAATGGGGAGGACTTAGGGAAAATTGGGAAGAGTTATTTTGTCTTTGTTTTTGGGGGGGTTTATAATTGCGGAGACCATTTTTTTGTCTTCGTTTTTTGGGGGTTTATAATTGCAGAGACCATTTATTTATAAAAGGGGAGAACTGGCAACACTGGGTTGAGTTTTGACTCTTGTTAACATAATGATCTTTTTGGTCTCAGTTCTTAGTTAAACATAATACGAAAATACGATCTTCGCTTGGTTGTCGTCGCATTTATTGTAGTAGAGGGGTTTTTCTCCCCCTCACAACCCCTCTACGAAAATACGATCATTATTATCGGCAAATAAAAAGAAGAACGTAGAAAGAGTCGCCAAGTTTGTTATTTGGTGACCTTACTTAATCTTCTTTTTGAATAGGGGTGTTGAAGAAATTCAAATGAGGCACAGTATTGAATGTGGCCCTGCGTTCAGGTGACTTTTCAGTTGCCACAACTAAAGTTTCTCCACCGATTTGACTATTGACCAAAATGGTGACTTTTTACGGAACTGGATTTTTCTGCAAAAAAGAAAACAACTTATTTTTATCTTGAAAATGTTGGCAGAAATTACATATTTATACACGATGGGACGAGTAAAAAGGCAGTTTTCTGTGAATATTCGCTGAATAGGTAAACGGAAATGGAATGTGCTGTGGCAATGGGTACATGAATTCCATTATATAGACTGAGCTAAGAGGATAAGAGGTGATTAAATATTCCCGGCGTAGTGGTGTATAACTAATGCTCAATTAAACTTTAGTTGCTGGTGATTAAAGTGACCAGTGTGCGGGAGCCCTAAATCAGTTCATTATTACTAAGATACTACCCTTACTTATTTACATAAGAGTCCATTGTTCTAGTTTACAACTGGTGTGAAGTCAAAATGAAGATGTGGATTATGAACTTGGGCAAACCAGTTGAAATTCCCAAGCTCAATGAAGCCATGGCGATTGAATTGGGAGCAAATCTTCTGGGCGAGACAATCATATTCAGCATCGCTGCGTTTCTTTTATTCCTGGAGTACTCAAGACAAGTGAGGAAAGAGACTGCTAAAGAAGCTGCCAGGGCCGAAGAGCTGACCAGCATCAACATTGCTATCAAGGTGTGTTAAAAAATATTTTTGAGATCATACTGTTGTACATAATTATTACTCTTATTTTCTTTGGTATGAGAGAAAATGCTATCTGCAGTCGCTGCGGATACCCTTTGGTTCCAGTTCGCCCTGAGGATGGTTGGATGGTCAAAAGTGTTCAGTCCGAAAAAATATTAGAGAAGGATTCTCTCCCTCAACATGAAAATCGTTTTATTTTTCAACTGTTGGTAGCAATAGTCGTTGACACTTAGTAATGACAATCCAAAAAAATTTTGCAAAGAATACATTTTTGAGTTATATTAAGACGCTATTCTCTTGTCATTGTCTATTGCATAGTTACTTTTCATAAGCTTGATTCACATGCCAAAAGTATACTTAGAAACTTGAAGAATGGCTGCTTTCTGATTGGTCAAAATTATCTATAAAGTTTTCGCATTTGAACGGAGTTCAATCTATCAGTTCTGCTGTTTTAGTTTGATTCAGCCCTCATGATGTGACTCAAGCTAACGGCATTAGGCTCAACACTTTTTTTTTTTTAGAGGTTTCTGTACTTTTTGGGCAGACCAGTGGACCGAATTTCTTTTATTGAAACTCAAAATGATCTTTATAGATGTGGCAAGAATCCCCACTAGAATGTTCTCAAAATATCATCGTTTGGGCAAAGGAGATGCAAAAATGGTGAAATAGTTCATTTGAGTTTTGAACGTAATGGTCAATGCTGATGCATTGAAAGTTATAATTCGTATTGCACTAAAAAAAAATATAGAATCAACTTTTTAAAAAATGAGAACAACTTCAAAAATATTTGTGAAAAAAAATTTGTGGTACAACGCGGGTTACTCCAGCCCAAGCATCTTTCTACATTTCCCCGAAAGTGCCTGAACAGGGTACTTGGCCAGTCAATAAAAGTTCAGAAGATGAGACGCCTGGTTTTCCTACATCTCACAACCCTGATGAAGGGTTCTAGTGAATAATTAGGATGAATGAATTATTTCTTTAGGTGTTGAATGTTTTGGTCCCCCACACAATCCCCACAAGACCACTAACATCCTCCATGATTCACAACTAAACACTAAAACTACCAGTGGTGTGCATAGGTCACACAGTAGTTTCATTTTGGAGTCGGTAACCAGTAATACCAATTGTAAAATCAAGAAACTAGTACGAAGGCCGCAGCGTTAGTTTACAACAACTACTGCATTGAAGAACTAGCCAGGAGACCCAAAAATACAAAAACGGACAAATTAGGTTGATAATGAATCTGTACTATGTGAGCCTTAAGCAGGGTCCACACTATGCCGCGGTAGGCCAAAAGGGTTGACCCGGGTGGGCTGAGCCGGGCGGGTACGTTCGGGCCGGCACGACGTCCACACCGAAAACGAAGCCGACCGATTTATTTCTACCTGCTGAGTCGAAAATAAAATAATTCGTCTAATTCGGTTAGAGGTTTAATTGTAACTGAAGCCGCTCGGCACGTCCCCACTCTATATTTTTGTTCGGCTCGGCTCGGCTTTCTTTGATCTGTACCTACTTTATGGGGGTCGGGATCGGCACGGCCCGGGCCGGCATTTTCTCACCCAGCAAAGCCGCCCGGGGCGTCTACATCAACGCAGCTTAGGGCGCCCGGGTCAGCCCGCTCGGCCTACCCTGGCATAGTGTGGACGCTGCCTCATGATGCACGCCAAGTTTTGTGAAATGAGATCACATTTTTATTGCAACAACACCAAAAAATGTGTCGCCAGCCCTCAAGTGTCTTTCACTCATCCTTAGAAACATTTTAAACCCTCCAGCATTCAAATATATTAATGTTTGAAGCCAGTAGAAGATCGCCACAAAAAAGCTCATAACATAGAGCTACATAGTGTGCGAAAAATCAAATGCAACATGGAATAATGTTTTAATCTTGTCTGAAGCAGTGTGTGTTAGGTATTGAAATTTCGATCACGTCGTCTTATTGCACTAGGAGAACAGTTGGTGAAAATATTTCTAGAATCTTTCCGGACTGATGGACACAATGACAGAGGTAGACTCAGACAAATGGATGTACTGACACTTGTTCAGAAAGTGAGCAGAGCGCTTTAGGAGCTTGCACGTGAAACTAGTTCTTCTTAGAAATATCACCTCTACTCAGGCAGTTTCCTTTTATTCAACGATAAATTGTGCGGGTTCTTCCCGAGTTCAAAAACCTAGTTGTATTATACAAAAAATAAGAAACCGACAAAATAATTCCGTATGTTCTGTGGGCGATGGAATGATTAAAAATAATCCACCTTCATTCACAGCAAAAAGTTTTTGGCATGTTGTCTTAGTTTATTATGTTGGATTAGTTCAAGATAAAAAAAAACTTTTTAAAAAAAAATAAAACCGACTTCAAAAAGTTTGTCTATAAAATACACTCTGAAAAGGAAAAAATAACAAAAATGTCCCAGCTTCGCAGCAACTCATTCGCCAACTACACATTTTAAGGACTACTTTACTACTCGTATTGACCTGACCACTTCCTGATTGATTGGATCACCTTCCCTAATAATATAAAAATTACTATTTCTCATTTCCCAAATGATTAAAAGATTTTCCTTTCACCTCTCAATTGCCTCCAGATTGATCATCTTTTGGAGTCGGCGCCTCTCTGGCAAAATGACTACCTGATAGTTACAAATAAATATGAATTTACGATAAATTAGTAGGTGCCAGGTAATAAGTCTGGGTCTGGGCGTAAAGATTCTTAGAGAAATCTGAATTGGTTTTTAGGAAAAGGCGTGAATAGTCACCTTCAAATAGATATTATTAATAATCAGTTCTCATAAATGCTGATTTGCTCTGTTCAAGAATCGTGAAAACTCATGATATTTATATTCATACTACTGGTAATTCGTAATCTATAGGCTTCTCCAATACAATATAAGAGAGGCGCCGACTCCAAAAGATGATCAATCTGGAGGCAATTCAGAGGTGAAAGGAAAATCTTTTAATCATTTGGGAAATGAGAAATAGTAATTTTTATATTATTAGGGAAGGTGATCCAATCAATCAGGAAGTGGTCAGGTCAATACGAGTAGTAAAGTAGTCCTTAAAATGTGTAGTTGGCGAATGAGTTGCTGCGAAGTTGGGACATTTTTGTTATTTTTTCCTTTTCAGAGTGTATTTTATAGGCAAACTTTTTGAAGTCGGTTTTATTTTTTTTAAAAAAGTTTTTTTTTATTTTTCTCTTTTTAGTGACATACAATTATGGACAGCTCTCTTCACAGAATTTTCCCAAGCTTTCATTATTGTGTTCTTGTCACTTACTACTAACCGTCCAAACTCAATTCATAAGTCCGTTGAACGTTGAAGTTCTAAAGTATAATGATTACCTAACTATTTTCAATGTTATTATGTTGATTGAGAGTGAGTTTGAACGTTTGGAATAATCCATCCACTGATTTGGGTCTCTTGGTCAACATACGGATACTTTGATCCCATTGATACACCTTAGAAAACTCAAATAATTGTCTACACCATTGCTGGTTACTAAATTGCACCAATTCACTCTTTCTTTATTTCTCTAACGATAATAGAGTGATGATTTCCTGAAGCGTATCCGCATTCACACTGGTTGAGAGAATCCGAACCAAATTTCAGAAATTCGCCAATCGTTTGTGCATTAAAATGAAGTTATTTGGCCTTCAAAACCATGTTATTTTATTGAAAATTTAACGCTGAATTCAAATCTTCTAACGAGAATGCTATGACTAACGTAGTTTTTTTTCTACAAGCATAAATAGTCCAAAAAACGTGATTTTGAAACAAATGTTTTAGAAATACGGCCTAAAAAGTATCCAATTTTAGTCCAATCAATTCCAAATTTGAATCACGTAAACTAGACTCAAATTTGAACAATTTAAGTTTAAAAACTATCGAATAACAGTTCTCGTTTGGAAGTTATGAGGTCTCAAACACAGGTCCATTAAAACATCGATTGCTCCCTTGTTATGCCACCTAAACTTGATTTTTTACCATCGTTAGAAAGATCTAGCTAAGTGCTTTCAAGTGCAATAGTGTTCATATTTTTTTTCTCGACGTGGTTGGGAACGGTGCTCGAAAAACCTCAAAAAAGTGAAAATCGGCATCACGTTTTTTCTTACACTTTCTTCTCTACACGCTATATTAGAATGCTGAACGAAAAATTGAAGCTAGGCCCTTGTAGGCAGATCAATTATGAACAAAATGACACCAGAAACAAAACAATCGAGCAAGTATTCTAGAAGTTATAAGCTTGCAAAGTCAAAACTTTCTTTTTTCGCGAAAATCACGTTTTCCGGCGTTTCTCCGCGTCTGGAGACGTAACTACTGGATGGACTCAATTGAAAAAATTATGGGACCTACCTGGATAGTAACCCTTTCAAACAAAAAAAAAGTAACCCGATCGGACGTACAGGAGCTGAACGCCGGTGGACAACACATACAGAAAAAGAAAAAAAAAAAAACCCGCATGACGACCATAGTAACCTCCTCCTTGTTTGAAGTCGGTTAAAAAACCCGTTATAATCATAGTATATTATTATTCTGTGTATCAATTTTGGTTTATTATTCAATAACAAACCATTGTAATCGCCCAAGAAAACCAAATTTCTAATCCCCCTCACAATGTGATGTTTTACGTTTCAAGGCATGTAGAATCCGAATATCCAATAAACCAGTGGTGTGCATAGATCACACGGTACTTCCATGTTTGAGTCGGTAACAGGTATAATCAATAATAAAATTAAAATAATCTTACGAAGGCCGCAACGTTAATTTACGACAACTCAAATTTCATGAATTTTTCTGGGAGATATGGGAATATTTGTTAGGTACTAAGACAATAGACAGATGGACGCGAGGACAGACGGACACTCTGACAGATAAACAAAAGGACGTACACAGACACTTGTTCAGAAAGAGAGCAGAGCGCTCTAGGGAGCAGGCGCGCGAAACGCAAACTGACATCACAAAATACAAAAAATCAACAAACAGACGAAATAATTTTCACTTTTCTCGGACAATGTTATGATTGAAAATAAAGCCTCTTTCATTCTCCAAAAAACGTTTTCGGCATGTTAGATTAGTTCAAATCAAGAGAATACCCACGTATTTATAGTAAACTACCTTATACTATATACTATACTATACACTAGACCTTGAGTGTTCAAACAATTTTTGTGGCAAAAAAGAATTCTAGATGCAAACAATATTTTCATAGCGCTGAATTACATTATGTGACTTTAACCATAAAAATTGATCGTCATTCACCCCCCTCCAAAAGAAAACTTTTCATGACCTTTTAAACGTTCACCTGTGGTCAATACAGGTGAACGTTTAAAAGGTCATGAAGGACACCACATGTTCACATTGCCCCAAAGTCAATTTGGGGCAATGTGAATATTTCTGATCTAAAACTGGATGTACGGCGTGTGACCCTAGCGGTGAAGATCAGGCGTCATTCACTCGCCAATACAAATATTAAAGACCTCTAGCGTCAAATATATTGATTTTTGCGGCCTATAAAATCTCAACAGCAAACAACGGCTTAAGGTGGAAGTACGGTATGTGATCAAAACAATACAAAGTGTTCTGAACGTGGTCTAAATTGGTAAAATTTAGAGCAAAGTTCCCGAAAGTTACAAATGCGCTAGAATAAAAAAACTGAAAATGCGTTTTATGAGGAAGTAGTGCATGAGACCCCAATAATAAAAATCAAGCAATACCCAGCTGTCATGTAAGAACATTTTTAGTCTCCCAGCGTTCATGTATTCACTCTTGCAGTCCATAAAAATCTCAAAAACTAAAAAAAATGGTATAAGGCGGAAGTACTGTGTGTTATCCAAACTATACAGAACAAGTTTTGTGAACGAGGTCAAAGTTGGTTATATTTAAAGCAAAGAGACCCAAAAACGACTAAAAAATAACTGAAAATGCGTTTTACGAGGAAGTACTGCGTGTGATCCCAAAAATAAAAATGAAGCGATATTCAGCTGTCATACAGAAAAATTTAAAGCCCCCCAGCATTAAAATATATTCATATTTGCGGTCTGTAAAAATCAAAATGTAGCTAATATGCAAATAACGCGGAAGTACTGTATAGGACCCACTTGATAAAAATCAGTCATCATTCAATAGCCGACCCTAACATTTTAGGACCTTGAACGTTCAAATACATAGAGTTTTGCGGCCTGTAAAAAGGTGAAAAAAAGAAGAAAAAAAAAGAAAGAGAAAGGAAAAAAAAAAATAAGGAAAAGCTAGCTATCTTTCATGATTTTGAATTCTGTTAGCCAACTGAGTTTGTGTATTAGTTCGTTCTGGTTCGAGAATTGATTCATGTTTTAGATTTTCATCGTTCTTGAAAACTTTGTCAAGAATACGGACATCTCGCCTGATTTCAACTCTTCGAGTAGTAGGTATCCAGATACGAAAGGCTTTTGATGTTTCAGAATACCCCACAAAAATACCTTCAGTGGCTTTCGGGGCAAATTTATCTTTACCTGGTTCTTTATTAGTGAAAATGCCTTACTTCCAAATACGTGAAAGTGACGTGCCGAAGGCTTTCTTTCACTGGTGAAATCGTGAAAAAGGCTCATAACGTATAGGCACTGTATGTGACCGAATATACAAAAAATCTTGTGTTTTCTGCTTGCCATAACCGACATTTCAAGCCCTCAAACTTGGAAAAATGTTGACTCTCATAGCCTGTAAAAATCCAAACATAAAAAACTTTGAACCCTTATATCTCAAATGCAAAGTGTGTTTTTCGAATTTTGAAAAAACCAAATTTTGCTCCTTCACTAGGAAAACATTTTCTGAAAATGTTAAATTTCGTTCATTTTTCAGGAAGATATTGTAGAAAATGCACTCGCCAGTTTATATATTTTGGATTTAATCTTTGGAAACGTGAAAATCAACCAGACAACGTTTCCAATATCCAAGTTAATTTTTTACAGTTTAATTTCGAGAGTTGAATAAATTGCCCGACTTTGGAGAATATTTTCAATAGGTTATGGGCCCAGTACTGCGCCTCTGAATAAGAAGAGCAGAGAGACTAAGAACGAAATCAACAAAAGAAATGAGTCAGACAACTCATCGAATTGAACTTCTGCGTTCTGACAATTATGATACTTGGAAAATCCATGCCCAAGCGTTACTGCGGCGAGCGGGATACTTGGACTTCATAAATGGTAAAAAACCTAAACCGCCAAGTGACAGTGTCAATTTCAGACAATGGATTGAAGATGATTTGGATGCTAAGTCTGAACTCTTATTGATAATTTCGCCGTCTGAACTCAAACAGGTCAAGAACTGTGAACACGCAAAAGATATATGGGATGCTCTCATAAAAATTTATCAGAGCAAAGTTCCCTCGAGGAAGGCGAATTTACTTAAAACCTTAGTCGTGCATAAGATGAAAGAGGGTGATAATGTTCGAGATCACCTCAACACACTTACCGATACAGCTGACAAACTCTCGGAAATGGACATTTATATACACGATGACTTGCTAAGTATAATGATGTTATATTCACTACCCCCATCGTTCGAAAATTTCCGAATTGCAATCGAAACTCGGGATGAATTGCCCAGCCCTGGAGACTTAAAAATAAAAATCTTAGTGGAGAGTCAAGCACGCACTCAAGATGAAACCCAATCCACGGAAGATGCATTTTTTGGGAAGTATAGGAAACATCGACCTAGTACCCATCATTCACCTAAAAGGATGATCAAGAAACAATGTACCTATTGTAAAAAAATTGGTCATTCTGCAGAAGACTGCTGGAGAAAGAAGACCACATTCATGGCAGATTCCTTTTCATTCTCTTCGAACAGCGCATGTGACAAAAACCCACAAGCATGGTGTTCAGACAGAGGATGTACTTCTCATCTCTGCGGTTCAAAATCAAAATTTATGTCGCTAAATGAAAACAAAGGATCTGTTGAAATTGGCCTCTAAAAACAGCTCAACTACGATTGAAGGGCAGGGTAACATGCAGATTCAATTCGGTCAATCTAAAATAAACTTAATCGACACCATGTATGTTCCAGACTTGACGACTAATCTACTTTCAGTAAGTAAAATTACCGACCATGGATATCATGTCATTTTCAAGAAGAATAAGGCCGAAGTAGTCAACAAGAACGGTGACATGATACTTGAGGCAAAGAAATGTTCCAATGGACTTTACTACACTGAGCCAAATAAAACAAAGCACAGTTGCTTCAAGACGTCGGAAATAAACATGTGGCACCGGAAACTGGGTCACATGAATGAAACTTCTTCGCTTGGTTGTCGTCGCATCTATTGTCGTAGAGGGGTTGTGAGGGGGAGAAAAACTAGGCGACTTATTCTCCAGGTTTTTAATGGCTGGCCGAGCACTTTCGCCCATTCGGGCATCCTCAGGGCGACGTGGAACCATGAGGTCCACAGCCTGTTCACAGCACAGGGGCTGTGGACCTCATGGTTCCACGTCGCCCTGAGGATGCCCGAATGGGCGAAAGTGCTCGGCCAGCCATTAAAAACCTGGAGAATAAGTCGCCTAGTTTTTCTCCCCCTCACAACCCCTCTACGATGAATGAAACTGATTTGCGAAACGCACAAAAAGAAAATTCAATAATCGGATTGAATTTTCAACCAAATGAGACAATGGAAGCGTGCGAAACATGCATAAAAGGAAAACTTACAAGACAACCTTTTCCATCAAATTCGACAAAAATCGTACCGCCGTTGGAGATAATACATTCGGATTTATGCGGTCCATCCCGACACCATCTCCAGGCGGGGCCCGATACTTCGTGACATTCACGGATGAGCATTCACGGTATTGCAAACTGTATTTTTTGAAAATGAGAAACGAAGTATTCGAAGCATTTAAAACATACAAGAGGGAAGTCGAAAATTTTAAAGGAGCAAAAATCAAATTTCTGCAAAAGCAAATTTTGCTCCTTCACTAGGAAAACATTTTCTGAAAATGTTAAATTTCGTTCATTTTTCAGGAAGATATTGTAGAAAATGCACTCGCCAGAGTATATATTTTGGATTTAATCTTTGGAAACGTGAAATCAACCAGACAACGTTTCCAATATCCAAGTTAATTTTTTACAGTTTAATTTCGAGAGTTGAATAAATTGCCCGACTTTGGAGAATATTTTCAATAGATAAGGCCATTTATGTCATTTTTGTGACCACGGACAGACGGATACACAGACACTTGTTCAGAAAGTGATTCTGAGCATTGTACTATAAAAATTTCTTCCAACTCGACTTTCCAGACGATCTCAACAGTTCCGTTTACTACGTAAACATGGAAGTAAAAAAATTCTGTCTGTCTGCCGTACGCTGTTAGCACTTTTCTGGCCAAACTATAATAGCTAAATTCTTGAAATTTCACCAAAAATCAATCTCGGTCCTACGACGGCCCAATTCTTGAACCACATTGCTAGCTCAATTTTAACAGTAATTTTGGGGGGTTTTGAGGGGGAGAAAATTCATATTTTCCAGGGGTTTTCAGAAAAATGTGCATTTGGTATCAAATTATATAGATTTTTGGACGCTGAATCGAATGAGACCACCGTGGGGTCGATCGCTTTATTGGTTCTCAAGTTATCGCAGCTTTTGTGCCGGATATTGGAAGATTTTCAGAAATTTGACATGAGGTTATAACTCGAGAGTTCTTGGAGCTATAAAAATTGTTCTATACTCATTGGAATGGTCATAAACACTCTCACCGCAGCTGTACCGTTAGGCAAAAAAATTTAGCTTTTAATTAGGAAATTGAGAAAAATAAAAATGATTGAAATTACAATAGTTGCTATGGAATTTTCCCCGATAGGTACCAATCTGTTTTTCGGTCGGAACGTTCACAAATGTTCGGAATATTATTTAAAATCACAAATGGATAGTCTTCTTAAATTATTATTGAAGCGAAGGAATAATAAACCAAAATCATTTTGATCATTTGCAGAGGTTTTTTTTTAAATAAAAATTTAAGCGGGATTTTTTTCCGTCTACGAACATTATGTAGACCTTTGCGTTCTTTTGCAGCTGAATAGCATTGTAGTTGCGTACAATATTTCGATAACGAGGAAGTAAGGTATGTGACACAATAAAAAAAAATCTATCCCTCATCCATCTCCCGCTCATTCATTCATTCATTGCCGTCATTCATTGCCACTTCAACGCTCAAATATTGACCTTTGAGGAATGTGAATATTTCTATTACAAAGAAAAGTTTGGGTTTTGGATGTACGGTGTGAGACCCTATCCATGAAGGTCAGGGTTCATTCACTCATTATTACAGACACTAAAGAACTCTAGAGTCAAGTATATTGATTTTTGCTGCTGTAAAAATCGTTACAGCAAAAAAATGGCGTACAGCAGAAGTACTGTCTGTGATCCAAACTTTACAAAACAAGTTTTGTGAACGTGGTCAAAGTTGGTTGTATTTAACGTAAAGAGATCCAAAATATACACCAGCATACGAATAACATATATAACTTGGAATGCGTTTTACAAGGAAGTCCTGTGTTTGAGCGCTACAATTAAAATTAAGCGATATTCAGCTGTCATATAGAAACATTTAAAGTCCCCCAGCATCTTAACCCTTTCTCCCCGACAGACGCCTAAAGGCGTTTGAAGAGTAACGTGCTCTGGGCCCTACAGGCGCCTTTAGACGTCTTTCTCTTGTGTTTCCCCAGTCCCTACGGACGCCTTTTGGCGTTTCATAGTTTTTCGCCCTTCTGATGCGATCTAAGGCCTTATTTCTGAACTAATCTTTTCCATTCGGTTACCATCATGTAGGGGAGAAGTATACCTTTCATTTTCACCCTCTTCCGATAGATTTCGCGGCAGTAACACTACCGAGGAGGGCAAAACTGTCACCTCAGCCTATATCTTCTCTGTAACCTCAGCGGCTCTTTTCCTCTTCGGTCTGACGATTGGAACTTCGTTTTAATTTTTTTTTTTTTTGTTGTACGGATAGCGTAACATGCAATTAACTAAAAACGAATTCAGTTGAGAAATGATGTTGAGTGAAAGTGGGCGAAAATAGGAGAGGAAGACAAAGAGAGCGAGCGGCCGGCAGACTGAAAAATCCTTCGGTAGGGAGTTCACAACAAGTCGCTAAAGGAGGGGGGCCTCACTGTGGTCGGGCGTGCTTTGGGGGGAGCAAGGGTTAATATATTCATTTTTGCAGTCAGTAATAATCAAAGTATTGTCAACATGCAAATAACGCAGAAGTACTGTATGTGACCGTTGTGATAATAATCGGACGTCATCAATTGCCGTCCCAAACATTTTTAGTTCTTGAACATTGATTTTGGTGGCCTGTATAAATTAAAATACAAAATATGCGCTTGTGAAATTGTGAAAAATCTCTTAACATGGAGGTACTGTGTGTGCTCCAATATACAAAAATCTAGTGTAATCTGCTTGCGCATAAGACCTCAAACCTAGAAAAATATTTACTCTGATAGCTTGTAAAAAGCAAAACAGAAAAAACTTTGAACGGTTTTATGTCAAATGCACAGCGTGTTATTCAAAATGCAATAAAAGCTAATTTAGCTATTTACTGGGAGAATATTTCCTGAAAATTTTATTGAGTTTCATTCACTTTTCAGGGGGATTTGGGGATTTATGTCAGTTAGTGACCACAGACAGACGGACGCACTGACACTTGTTCAGAAAGTGATTGTGAGTATAGTACCATGAAAATTTCTTCCATCAGGACCTCGGTTCCAAATTCGACTTATCAGACGATGAAAATACTTTAATGTACTGTAAACAACCATACTTCGCACTCTGACATTCTCTTTTGGCGACTGGGTTTGCTGAGTGCTATCAACATTGTTGCTACCTCAAAGGAGGCTAAGTGAGTTCAAATCCTACTATACCCCAAGGGTTATGTGTTGTATCTCATGTCTCGCATCCCTTCAATTAAAAGTACCTCCACCGTGTTAGGCTTTATCAATCTAGTCTAGAATGAGTATGCCCAAAAGTGCTCAGCTAAGACAAAATAGAAACTTGGCGAATTGGTCATGATAACTCAGAGAATCAAGTGTTAGCCAAGAACAAGTGATTGTGCAATTGCTGCATGGACTCGATTCAGGCTGTTCATGCGTAACGTCATTGTGTGCCCCTCATTCAACTTAATAGTGTGTTTTACACACTCTACACGCTACAGCATATTAGTGTGTTTCTATAATCGCCTGATTTTTTCCTTTTATTACTCTGCTTACCTGGAGATATAAATAGTTACACCCTCCTAATTCGCATAGCTCAGCATTGCTGTATGAAGTGTACTTGGATGCTTATGAGAAAATGATGTCGGTTGGTATATCAGGTGAAATTATAAACCTTGCAGGATCTGATTTTGCAAGTTGAGCGGCAAGATGAGCAGCTTAGAACACTTATTTCGCTTGTGAAAACTCTCGAAAAACAACGACGTGGTTGAATAGAGACCCATCATTTTATTCTGTCGGGGAATCATAAGTGTTGAAGAACAGCTTAAGTGATCTTAGTGTTTGAGCTTCTATGCGAGATGTTTATTCAAGTCAAGCTGTGCGAAATGAAAGGAAACTGCAGATACACCTGGTAAAATGAACTTTATTACTTTTTGCTGTTAGTCGAAGAATTATGTAACACAGTGTAGTATGAGGCATCTTATGTTTCACACATCCTGTCAGGTCGTGACATGTACTTGAACACCTTACAACCATTGAAGGTGAACCCAAGGAGAAAACCGTTTTTCTTTTTTTGATTTGCTGCAAATCTGTATTATTTATCCTTGAGCGCTACTATTGCTTTCTTAGTTTGTTGAGTTAAGAGGAGGCCATGATTTTGACCACTCAATTTCTATATTATATTCAACAGGCTGTGTAGGCTAATTGTTCAGCTCAATCCGCCAGCTGTGTCACGCCCCCACTCTTTAATCATGAGTTGTGTCACTGGTATTGTTTTCTGATATGGCGTACAGAGAAGAAAATGTAATGAAAACCGTGATACGAACTTTCAATTTTATTTAGTATTTCAATCAATATTCCATACTACATTGGTAGATAAATAATACCAAAAAAATGAAAACTTGAAAGAAATGAAACCGACTTCAAAATTATCAGCCTATAAAATAAACTCTGAAAAAGAAAAAATAACAAAAATGTCCCAACTTCGTTGCAACTCAATCACCAACTACACATTTTAAGGACTACTTTACTACTTGTATTAACCTGACCACTTCCTGATTGATTGGAGCACCTCCCCTAATAATATAAAAATTACTATTTCCCAAATGATTAAAAGACCTCTGTCGACCTCTGTTATAATTTCTTGGAGAAACCTATAGAATCCGCATTAATAAGACTATAACTATCACCGTTTTCATGATATTTGACGGAGCAATTCAGCATTTATGAGAGCCGCTTTTGTAACAATATCAATTAAACAATGACTATTTACGCCTTTTCCTAAAAACTATTTCAGATTTCTCTATGAGTCTTCAAGTCCAGACCCAGTCTTATTACCTGGGACCTACTAAATTATTATATAGGTATTCATATTTATTTGTTACCATCCGGAAGTCATTTTGAAAGAGAGGCGCCGACTCCAAAAAATGATCAATCTGGAGGCGATTGAGAGGTGAAAGGAAAGTCTTTTAATCATTTGGGAAATAGTAATTCTTATATTATTAGGGGAGGTGATCCAATCAATCAGGAAGTGGTCAGGTTAACACAAGTAGTAAAGTAGTCCTTAAAATATGTAGTTGGAGGTTGAGTTGCTGCAGTTGGGACATTTTTGTTATTTTTTCCTTTTCGGAGTTTATTCTATAGGCTGATAATTTTGAAGTCGGTTTTATTATTTTTTTTAAGTTCTTTTTATTTTTCGCTTTTTAGTGGCTTACAATTATGGACTCTTCACAAGATTTGTTTGAGCTTTCTTTATTGTGTTTTTTCACTTACTTACTAATAACCGGCCGAAAAAAATCATGAATCAGTTGGACACTGAAGATTTAAACTATAATGATTACCGGGCCACTTTCAATGTTATTATGTTGATTGAGAGTGAATTTGAACGTTAGGAATAAATGGAATAATCTATCCACTGATTTGAAACTCTTGGTCAACATACCGGATGCTTTGATCCGATTGATCCACCTTACAAAACTCGAATAATTTACTACCTTGAAATAATGTTGGTTAATGAAATACACCAATTTACTCGTTCTTTATTTCTCAAACGATAGCAGAGTTATGATTTTCTCAAGCCTATTCGCAATTTCACTGAATGAGAGAATCCGAACATAATTTCAGAAATTTGCCAAACGTTTGTGCATTATAATGATGTTATTCGGCCCTCAAAACCATGACATATTCCTTGAAAATTTAACGCTGAATTCAAATCCTTCAACGAAAATTCCATTACTAACGTAGTTTTTTTTCTACAACCATAAATATTTCAAAAAACGTGATTCTGAAACAAATGTTTTAGAAATACGTCCTGTAGCATCTGTATCTCGGTGGTGTCACCATTGCGTTGGAACTACTACAATATTAATTTATATTTTTCATTCTTAGTTCAACCGAGTTCAATAAAAGCATGACGTTCTGATATTCAATTGTGATCCTACACGTCCTAAAAAGTATCTACTTTTAGTCCAATCAATACCAAACTTTGATTACGTAAACTAGACTTAAATTTGAACAATTTAAGTTTAGAAACCATGAAAAAACAGTTTTTGTCTAGAAGTTATGAGGTCTCATACATAGGTCCATAAAAACATCGATCGCTCCCTTATTATGCCACCTATAATTGATTTTTTACTATTGTTGGAAAGATCTTGCTAAGTACTTCCAAGAGCAATAGTGTTCATATTTTTTTAACTGACTTCAAAAGAAGGGGTTACTATGGTTGCGGTTTTTTTCTGGTATGGGTTGTCTGCTGGCGTTCAGTTCCTGTACGTCCGATCGGGTTACTTTTTTTTTTTTTTTTGTTTTTTTTTTTTTGTTTGAAAGGGTGCCGACTGCAAAAAACGATCAATCTGGAGGCGATCCAGTGGTGAAAGGAAAGTCTTTTAATCATTTGGGAAATGAGAAATAGTCATTTTTATATTATTAGGGGAGGGGATCCAATCAGCCTACTTAACTGGTTCTGGTCTCAAAGTGTAGCAAATTTAATCTACTTAGTAAACGTGTATTGCCAAAAAATGCGCACTCCAGTGGCTAAAGATGGAAAAACAAAATAAATGCCTAAATTTCACTATTTTTCGAATGCCATGAAAGTAGTGCAGGGGTTTCACAGCTGCAAAGTTGAAAATATACTACTCGCACTATTCCTAACATCGTATTAAAAAAAAAAAAACTAGCAGATCATTTTTTGTAAGTTTTATGTAATATTTGACTGGCCTACAATAATGTATTGGATTACACCAGTAATTCATAATGTATAATTGAGAAATGTTTTGCAAGTTCCAATATGTATTGTTGAAGTATTCCCCAAAATTTTCTTCAAAGTTAGCCCTATCAATTATCTCATCTTCAGATAGCCTTGTACTTCCAAAGAATTGTACCAATTTAATTTACTGTCAACATCTGAAACTGTTCCTTTTCTCTCCTGAAGTTTATACATGTTAAAAGTCTGTAATTAATGACAGGGTTGCGTAGAAATGCCTGATCACTTGTTATGATGCCTTGTTTGTTGTAGGAGTTGGCGCTACAATCAGATCGCCAAGACGCGCAGCTGCAAGAACTGCTGCGAGCACTAAGTGACTTGGAATCAAAAGTCGTCCATAGGCCATTTGCTCCCCGTTCACCTCCTAAAACTCCTTCTGAACCTTCTCAACCATTATTATCAACCCCCACGTTTCCCCTAAAACCGTCAACCAAATCTTTGGAAGCGAAAACATTGCCGTCTCAGGATAGACCTTATCTCGAGCCAATCCCTCCACATAAATCGACAATGATGATAATACAAGCTGAATCCACGGATCGTTACAAAGGTGGTACTATCCTTGACGCCTTAGACTACATCACCTTCAGAATTCCTAATGGCTTGACTCGCTAACAACTTATCCTGATTTGAAGACTAGACTTATAAACTAAATGTGTGACCGCCAGTTAGTAATAATATTTGTTTTTGTACAGTGTACAGTAAAAGTCACTGCTGAGGTATGTACTGAAAGTACGCTGTTTTTAGCAATATATATCATGTAAAAGAAGTTTGTATTTATCTCAATTAATTGTCCTATTGCATCCATGTTTCCTAAATACCAATTGTGATCTTCTTGAAGGAAAGATACGGAGAAACGCTCGCCCAACCTCTCTACACCTCAGCCTACGAGAAAAAATAAAATTAGTTGCATCGATCGCGTTGACTCTCAACAATAGATGCGCGACTGACCCCCCACTGATATGCATTCTTATTACAGACCATTTCCGTGAAGCGCCTAAGAGTTTACGAGTAAGTCATATATGACAAATGATGATCGTACCCGTTTTTTTCTTTCATAGTGTTGGTAAACAGAATACTGTTAAACAAAACAAATTGACTTTCTTTTATTGTACTTTTTATTTACACATTCCTATAATGTTGAATTAGATAGGCGCGTAAAAAAATCAGACTCGTGAGCAATAAATTGTTCTTATTCAAATTTAAAAAAAATTATTCCTGTTACAGCAAACTTGCGTCTCAAAAATTTTGCAATTAGTTTCTTGTAACTATTTGATTTGCAAATAATTGAAGAATATTTCAATATCAGTGTAAAAAGCTTAGGAAACTAGTGGTGTTCATAGGTCACACAGTACCTACTTGCATGTTTGAGTTGGTAACAGGAATAACCGATAATAAAATAAAGAAATTCATACAATAGCCGCTCGTTAGTAAACTACGACTAGCCTAGACTCTAAACAGAAAAACGTATGAATCGGGTTAATTAAGTAGGGTTCTCTGGCATGCGTCTGCGTTGCGCGTCCAGCATATTGATGACTGCCCAATGTGGAAGCGCTCACCTATCCAATCGGAACACTAATGCTAATTCCACTAATTTTAAATGAGTTCTGCTGTGATAACAATTTTGGCATTTAGGCCATTATCAGTAACTATCTTATAACTGAAAGTTTTTTAGCGACAATGCATCTTAAATAGTTACAGGTCAAAGGAACCTAAGTGAAAGTAGTGACAGGAGGTGAAAGTACTTGAAAAATAAACTTACAGAAAGGAACCTATTAGTGCGGAATATCTTTGACCGATTACACCGTTCAGACATTTCCAAGCCCTATCAGGTTTGATAATTACAAATTTCTCAAGTACTTCCAACATACTTCCTTCGGGTCCAAAATAACTTCATTTTTGAATCCTACCCCCTTAGGTTTTAATATGTTTGTTATCCTTTGATAAAATTTCCATAACAGCGTATATATACTGATCCACTTCTCCTCTACCAGAACCTCCCTTACTGAATTTGACACGCCCTCCCAACTCTTTTTCCTTGCTACTCTATTCCATATCAAATCAATGAGCTCCCCCTTACCCATCGCTCGCTGCTATGCTTTTAATGATTGATTTCTCTTTGATAAGATTTTCCTCCGTCAATGGTACAGAAAATACCATACTGTAATTAGTGATAAGTAAACGTCGGCCGTCTTCCTGGATGTTCATTCTGTCGATTCAATCATGCTCTGACTTTCGCGTGCTTCAAGTGTTCCAGGAGGCAATTTCATCTTTCGGTGTTGAGGTTCGAAATTGATATCGAGATGGAAACCGATCGTGCTTCCTGACTTTGTTTGCAACTTCATACCAACGCTTATGTTTACACGATGTGGTACGTCTTCATGACAGTGGAGTAGGTAGGTGGCGGCTGCTGGTACTCGACAGCCATGGAAACGCAGCTGTCGTAGCTTGGCGGCCTATCGACGATCAACAAAAGCCGCTCGGTTTCCCATTTGTGTTGGTCTTTCCTCTGAAGATGGGAAAAAGAGGTTTCTTCAGTGAGGGACTGAATGGCACATGATGCATAACATTATTATATCATTCAAATCATTGTAGGCTATGTGACTAGACTATGAACTATACAGAGTGTACATGATTGCGCTGTCATCGTATTGAAATTGCAGTTGGTTAGCCAACTCTATATACTCTCTAAAACTCAAAAATACTCTCAATTTTTCAGATATTTTTTACTTCCATGTTTACATAGTAAATGGAAGTATTGTGATCGTCTGAAAAGTAGAATTTGGAACCAAGGCCCTGTTGGAAGAAATGTTCATAGTACTGTACTCGGAACAACTGTCTGTCTGTGGTCACAAAGTGACATAAATCACCATATCTCTGGCGATATTGGTCACTGTCACCATGGACACACTGGCAGACAAACAAACTGACGCACAACACTTGTACAGAAAGTGAGCTAAGTGATCTAGATCTAGGAGCAGGCGCGCGACATCACCCTTACTCAGGCAGTTTCCTCTTATTTAACTATATATTGTGGGTTTTGTATTTTTTCTGCTTCTTAAACCTACAAAATAACATACAGACGAAAAAATGTTCTATGTTCTATAGACCATGGAGTGATTAAAAACGCTGCAAATGAATGTACAGTGGTTTATTATTCCTTCGCTTCAATAATGATTTAAGAAGATTATCCATTAGTGATAGTAATTATTCCAAACATTTGTGAACATTCCCACCGAAAAACAGATTGGTAACTATAGGGAAAAACTCCGTAGCAACTATTGCTATTTTAATAATTATTATTTTTCTTAATAATTTTCAAATTAAACTCAGAATCGTTTGCCTTACAGTATAGTTGAAGAGGGTTCAACGAGCATTCCAACGACTTTTTTATAGCTCCAAGAACTCTCGAGTTATAACCTCATGTCAAATTTCTGAAAATCTCCCAAATTTGAGACAAAAGCTGCGATAACTCGAAAACCAAAAAGCTATCGACCCCGCGATGGTCTCATTCGATTCAGCGTCCAAAAATCTATAGAAATTGATACCAAATGCACATTTTTCTGAGAAACCCTGGAAAATATGAATTTCTACCCCTCAAAACCCCCCCGAAATACCGTTAAAATTGAGCTAGCAATGTGGTCCAAGAGTTGGTTGTCGTGAGACCGAGATTGAGTTTCTTGATTTTATTTTTTGTTCTAGGTAGCTGCTGTTACGACTCAAACATGAAAGTACTGTGTGATCTATGCACACCACTGGTTTTAGAACGCAGTACTTTAATTACGTATTGTACAACTAATTTGTAACAAGAAGTGTCTTCCTCTTCTTTTTCTTCTCCAGGTGGTCGTATTCCTTCTTTCTGCAGGTAGAGGGGGAGAACGGGCGAAAGTACTCGGCGTAATAAAAAAGGAAAAAAATGGAGAAGAGGTCGTCTCGTTATTCTCCCCCTCAACCTGCAGAAAGAAGTGTCTTGCAAAGTTTTTTCTACCTCCCAATTTTCCTATTTTTCCAACTTTACAATTTTTTTTGGTTGTGCTTTGTTTTACCTTGCATCACTTAAACTGCCGTAATGCTTAATTTCTCAGCAAATTCTAATCCGAGGGTTACGTTGGAAAGAACGTTAAATGTACTAATTTCGAAGGGCCAAACAAATTTTTCCTCACATAATCTCTATATAGATAAAATATCAGTCTAAAAAGCAGAGTTTATGGAATTTTGAAAAGATGGTAGGTTGGTTTCTGCTACACCTTTAAGATGTGGTGAATTTTTCAGGCTCAGGCATCTAATCAGACGTTCTATTACAGAGGTATATAATAAACTTATTGGGTTAGTTTGTCCGCCAGTAATAACATACCTGGATGAGTCCATCTTCTCTGGCTGATGGGTTGGTTGTGGCAAGCGCTTTCGGTGTGAAGACACCCTACGGCTTCACAATGGTGTCTTCACTCCGAATGCGCTGACCACAACCATCCCATCAGCCAGAGAAGACGGACTCATCCAGGTATGTTATATAATAAACGCTTAAAATCCATATTTATTTCAAAATTTCATAAAATTTGCTTTTTAGAATGATTTTTTATAAATTTTATGTAAGCGAATACTTACGGTTTGGTTATGGTTATTTATGGCTTTAACGTTCTTCCCAACAGTAGATTTGAATTTGCATGTGAAATTAAGGAGGAAAAAATCTTGAAAGTTATAAAAGTTGCAAACCGGGTGGAGGGAGCAGAATAAATTCATAGGCCACTTTTTGTTGCCAATTAAGGTACTGCGCACCTTATCATGTACATTGTGTACAACGAAAAATAGATGAGATTCGGGTCATTGTTTGGACTGACAATCATAATTTGCCTAGAGGCTTAGTTAGTTTGCAGAAATTGAGAATTGCTAACCTCTTCCAACAGACTCACCATGATGAACCAGCAGAGTGCACATGCGCTCAAGAAGAGAAACGCCCCGACTGCTAACACCTTTTCCCGTCGTACTGGTTCAACTGGAAAAAATTACGGTCATCATTAATCAGCTGAGCTATCATTAATTTTGATTTCACGGAGTTTCGAGGCAAGATATAAAAGGCCGTTTTGATACTCACCCGGGCGCTATTATTGGCAAATTAACAAACGTACAGAGCTGAGAGTAGTGCTCCACACTTAAAGCTAACTTGTCATGGGTGTCAGCAGTGGAACATGGACCGAAGTGAACATGCGTTCCATATTCTCATTTTTGGCCGTTGAAGGACGTCTAGGTCCCTCGTTATCTGAAAATTAGTTCACATAGAAGTGCCTGCAACACTTCCAATGACATAATTTGGCCATGGAAGCATAGAACCTTCTGCGGATGAGTTGGCACGATTAAGATGCGATTCTCAGGGGAAGGGCTTATCATAGGTTGTCATCGTCGTCAATTATTGCACTGTAACGTTCAGTTCTTAGCCCCTATTAGTTTTGAACAAATATATAACGATGAAGAAGAATTGGTAACCTTGCTTAACCTTTCCCCAAATTTTTTTGTCGGCTTGCAAGCCTTGAATCAGCGATCCGTGTTTGTCGGAATTTGTTACTATGACCTATCATTGATGAGTGATACACAGTGCACTCCAATGGTCAAAAGCTGTATTTTTCCTCCCAAAACTGGAGGACAATCCATCGTCAGCAGGACTCCAGTTTTTGGTGGCTCAACTCGGATTCGTGTGGCAGCTAGTAGATTGGGGCTTGAAAGATGTGTTACGTCAAGTCTTTGAGTATCTTTCCAGTTCTGAAAGTATCAATATCTTCCCTTCATAATCCAATCAGCGATTTTTGCCCCACCCTACCAACATGGAATTAGGACCATTACAAAAGTTTTGATATGGTGTGTTAGGTGCTTCACTCCTGGTGGCTACCACTCAGGCGGCTTTTGTCAAGTATTGATGGCGAAGTCCCTGTCTTTTTCCAGTGTACACCAGCATGCCACAGGGACTGTCCTTGTTCTACATCATCTTCGACAGTGACTGCAGGCATTTGGGAAGCAGGTCCTTTCTCTTCTTTGCCAGCTATGTCAGTATCTTCAATTGGTCTCTCCCCAGGCTTATCTGGACTCTAGGCAGCGGTGTTTGGTCCATGGGTTTCCCCTCAACCCATCCAAACTATTGACTTACCTTTGGACCCTCACTATCATGAGTTCTTCCTGACCTATTTCGCATTTATGCTTCATATATGTCGATAGAAATGTGTTGCTAGATGCCAATCAATGAGCTCATCGAACCGAATTCAGCACAGAAACAGTGTTGATCAAGTCCATAGAGCCATGGATAAGAAAATGTTACTATTCATGGTCATAGTTGATTTCTTTGCAGCTTTCAATTGAATCAATAGAGAAGTGTGCTAGGCAATTCTAAAATCCATTGGGGTGAGAGGAAATTGGCTGGTTTGAATCATATTTGACAGGTTGGAAACAGCATATAAAAGGTCTTGGAGGGTACAAGAAACTGAAGTCAAAAGTTACAAATAATCCCAACTCATAGGACTGTCATATTTAATCAATCCTTGGACGTGCAGGGGTCCAGAGTACAATGAAATGAAAAAATATCTTCGCTTGGTAGTCGTCGCATCCATTGTAGTAGAGGGGTTGTGAGGGGGAGAAAAACTAGGCGACTTATTCTCCAGATTTTTAATGGCTGGCCGAGCACTTTCGCCCATTCGGGCATCTTCAGGGCGACGTGGAACCATGAGGTCCACACCCGCTCGTCCTTGTCCACGGGCTGTGGGCCTCATGGTTCCACGTCGCCCTGAAGATGCCCGAATGGGCGAAAGTGCTCGGCCAGCCATTAAAAATCTGGAGAATAAGTCGCCTAGTTTTTCTCCCCCTCACAACCCCTCTACGAAAAAATATCTGTTCGGACTCAACCAGAAAATTACTACCTACCTAACTCATTCACTCCACTCAGTAATGACAATCACATTGCAATGATTGGCTTCATCAAACGCCATTCTTGGTAGTTCTCTCCTGACCTTCATCGTAGCCTAGTCCAGCTCATCCTGGAATATTTTGTGGGTTTTATGCCCCTCGTTGCATAATGGTAAACCAAATAGGCAGTATCGGGCCAATCTGCATGGCAGTTGTTTGCGCTATTGGTTGTTATACCGACTATAATTTATTTTTAGGGGCCCTTGTGTTTTGGCTGTTTTGTTGTTGCTTGTGCTTACCTGTACAATATATTTCGTCTTGGTCTTCAACAATCGATTGGAATCGTTCCTGGACCTCACCTTATCGTGAAGGTCTCGTTCCAGATCTTTTTCGGTTCTGGCGACAGCAAAATGTCCTAATTTGTGTGATTGTCGTACTACGGCGTAGATTCTTGTGCACAGCACCCCCCCCCCCCCACAAACAAGTAAGTCAACTGAAACTACCTCAGATACAAATCCCAATATTTTCAGGACGTTTTCAGGATTGCAGTGTTTTCTATAACCTGTTGAAATCACTCATCAACGAAAATACTGAGCTGAAACCTGTTGAAAACTTTCATTACCTTTGCAGCTCTAAGCCCCTTTCCATAGCGGAGTCATTGCCTGTTAGGGACACTATCAAAATAAACTACCTACTTCTTGTTGGTCAACACATTGAAGCGTTATCAAGTTTTTTGCCTATTACTGCAATTAATCATCATACTCTTTCGAATTTCCCGAATGTTTTTAAAAGCATATCGGCGCTTGGAATTTTGATCCTGCCACTCGGATGGAGTTTGAAACAGTGCACTCAGATCAATGTGTGCCATCCTTCAATGATCGAAGAGCAATGTAAAATCATGAGGTTAACCGCTGGGAGCTCTTCGAAACCCAGCACTTCTGAATCTTATTAGTCACATGACAAATCCGCTTCAACATTATCGGGTAAGAATCGTTCAACATTTCATGTGACTACTATTGATTTCAATTCCACTTCTCCCTTACGTCCCTCTTGTCACAGTGAGGCACATAAATTGTTTGCTTGCGATCAATTGAAAACCCTTCTTATTGATGAACCCTGGAGTGAGGTCAAGTCAAGAAATTATGCAAAAACCTGCTTGGGTTTTCATGATCTAAAAAATTGCTGCACCTCTGTTAGATTCTTGCCTGTTCTGCGAACCATCATAGGCTTTATATTTATGTAGCCACAGGTCACCATGTCTCGTTTCATTTAGGTGGCTGATGCTCACGCACATGGCTTTTGTGACACCTCCAGGTGGGGAATTACCACTATTTTGTATTTTGCTGTTACTGTGAAGGCGACATTACCTGCCATCTATTAAAGGCAAAGAGTAAGGTCGCTCCTCTCTACCCATGAGCATTCTCCCCATAGAATTGTGTGGTGCTGTCTTGCTCATAAAGCTTTTATAATCAGTTCGCCCTCTTCTTGGCCTGATACAGCCCTCCTCCATTCGTCTGTACTCCGATTCGACAATCACACTTGAATGGATTCAAACTGCTCAGCATCTATTAAAGGTTTTTGTAACAAATGGATTAATTTGTTACAATATTTAATCACTCTTCTCCCCAGCAATGAAAGTATGTAAAACCTGTTGAGAACCCTGCAGATCCCATCATATTATCTTGTAAGTAGCATTCTGTGGTGGAATGGTCCTGAATTTATCAGCAAGGGGCAAAAATGGCAACACCTCTTATTGAGGATCAGTATGCTGCTGAGTATCATGCGTACCTCAAACCCAATGTCCTCTCCCCTAAGCAACTGCTGAAAGAGACAATTTCTTGTCACAGGTTGAAAAGTATTTTTGTCCTTTCCAAAACACGACGTTGCCTTTTTGTTGCGTTTCTACAATAACTACTCCTCCACTAATAAACGCATTACTGGTCCCCTTACTCCTATAGAGTTATAAACTGCAAGATACGTTATTGCACGGGTTTATCAATATTTATGCTTTCTACCGCAACGACATTCAACAACATTTGGAAGGCAACAAATTAATTTATCCAAACGTGGTCACTCCCCTCTCTCCAATTATTGACGATGATGGGATTCTTTGCATTGGTGACAATATCGACCGTGCCGCATTACCCTTTGCACTTAAACACCTCATCATAATTCCTCAGTCTTCACATCTTGCAAAATTGATTTGAGATTACTATCATCAGTATTCGCTTCTTGTGGTACTGGATTAACAACCTCCTTGATCAACGAACTTATTGGATCCCCTCCTACACAAGGTGCTTTGTTATCGAATACATTTGTGCTTGAAATGTTATCAGCCTAATGCCAAACCTATGTTGTCTATAATGTCTGACTTGCCTGCTCTTCGTCTCAGCAATTTACAACTGTTTTAAAACATTGCTTTTGACTTTGCACGTCCCTTCATAACAAGAAACAGTCTCTTGCGCAAGTACACTATGGTGACGTTGTACCAGGTTGTCTTATTCTGTCTTGAAGTGAAGGCTGCGCATTTGGAACTCATGCCTGACTAGTCGATTCAGGCCCTTCTGCGCTCATTGTACCGATCTATCAGTCGTCGAGGCATGTGCAGTGAAATATTCTAGGATCAAGGCACCGATTTTGTGGGAGCCGCTCGACAGATCAAGACGCTATATGAAATGTTGGCCTCTTCTCAAGTACAGATTCTGAACTTCACCAGCTCTCCAGCTTTAAGATGGAACTTCCATCCCTCAAATGGTCCCTGCTCCACCTTAGCTGAGGCCTCTGTCAAGAATGCAAGCGTCATCTTCTGTCAACTTTAAAAGGAAAAGTTATCTATGGTTACTTGTGGAGTTTTTGACTTCCCTGTTCACGTAGTAAATGAAAGTATTGTGATCGTCTGAAAAGTCGAATTTGGAACCGAGGTCCTGTTGGAAGACATTTTCATAGTACTAAACCCAGAATCACTTTCTGAACAAATGTCTGTCTTTCCGTCTGTCATGGTCACAAACTGACATAGATCGCCATATCTCCCTGAAAAATGAATTAAACTCAACGACATTTTCAGGAAATGTTTTCCTAGCAAATGAGCAAAATTACTTTTATTGAATTTTGAATAACACACTGTGCATTTGAGATAGAAGGGTTCAAAGTTTTTATGTTTTGATTTTTACAGGCTTTAAGAGTAAATACCTATTTTCGACGTTTGAGGTCTTACAATTTTTCTTATGGCGGTCAGAAAACACTCGATTTTTTATATTGGGTCCACACAGTGCCTCCACTTTATGAGATTTTTTCACGATTTCACCCGTGCATATTTTGTATTTTGATTTTTGCAACTCGATGTATTTGAATATTTAATTTAAGGTCTTAAAATGTGTGGGATAGCGATTGAAATGCGCCTATTTTTAACCGACTTCAAACAAGGAGGAGGTTACTATGGTCGTCTTGCGGGATTTTTTTTTTCGGTATGTGTTGTCCACCGGCGTTCAGCTCCTGTACGTCCGATCGGGTTACTTTTTTTTTGTTTGAAAGGGTTACTATCCAGGTAGGTCCCATAATTTTTTCAATTGAGTCCATCCAGTAGTTACGTCTCCAGACGCGGAGATACGCCGGGAAACGTGATTTTCGCGAAAAAAGGAAGTTTTGACTTTGCAAGCTTATAACTTCTAGAATACTTGCTCGATTGTTTTGTTTCTGGTGTCATTTTGTTCATAATTTATCTGCCTACAAGGGCCCAGCTTCAATTTTTCGTTCGGCATTCTAATATAGAGTGTAGAGAAGAAAGTGTAACAAAAAACGTGATGCCGATTTTCACTTTTTTGAGGTTTTTCGAGCACCCAACCACGTCGAGAAAAAAAATATGAACACTATTGCACTTGAAAGCACTTAGCTAGAGCTTTCTAACGATGGTAAAAAATCAAGTTTAGGTGGCATAACAAGGGAGCAATCGATGTTTTAATGGACCTGTGTTTGAGACCTTATAACTTCCAAACGAAAACTGTTTTTCCATAGTTTTTAAACTTAAATTGTTCAAATTTGAGTCCAGTTTACGTGATCCGAATATGGTGTTGATTGGACTAAAAGTAGATACTTTTTAGGCCGTATTTCTAGAAAATTTGTTTCAAAAACACGTTTTTTGGACTATTTATGCTTGTAGAAAAAAAAACTACGTTAGTCATAGCATTCTCGTTAAAAGATTTGAACTCAGCATTAAATTTCCAATAAATGACATGGTTTTGAAGACCAAATAACGTCATTATAATGCACAAACGTTTGGCGAATTTCTGAAATTTGGTTCGGATTCTCTCATTCAGTGCGATTGCGGGTACGCTTCAGGAAATCATCACTCTATTATCGTTAGAGAAATAAAGAACGAGTGAATTGGTGCAATTTAGTAACCAGCAATGGTGTAGACAATTATTTGAGTTTTGTAAGGTGTATCAATGGGATCAAAGTATCCGGTATGTTGACCAAGAGACCCAAATCAGTGGATGGATTATTCCAAACGTTCAAACTCACTCTCAATCAACATAATAACATAGAAAATAGTTAGGTAATCATTATACTTTAGAACTTCAACGTTCAACGGACTTATGAATTGAGTTCGGACGGTTAGTAGTAAGTGACAAGAACTCAATAATGAAAGCTTGGGAAAATTCTGTAAAGAGAGCTGTCCATAATTAGTCACTAAAAAGAGAAAAAAAATAATAAAACCGACTTCAAAAACTTAGTCTATAAAATACACTCTGAAAAGGAAAAAAAAACAAAAATGTCCCAACTTCGCAGCAACTCATTCGCCAACTACACATTTTAAGGACTACTTTACTACTCGTATTGACCTGACCACTTCCTGATTGATTGGATCACCTTCTCTAATAATATAAAAACTACTATTTCTCATTTTTTTCCCAAATGATTAAAAGACTTTCCTTTCACCTCTGAATTGCCTCCAGATTGATCATCTTTTGGAGTCGGCGCCTCTCTGGCAAAATAACCGATGGTTACAATTCAATATGAATTTACGATAAATTAGTAGGTGCCAGGTAATAAGTCTGGGTCTGGACGTAAAGATTCTTAGAGAAATCTGAAATGGTTTTTAGGAAAAGGCGTGAATAGTCACCTTCAAATCGATATTGTTAATAATCAGTTCTCATAAATGCTGATGTGATCTGTTCAAGAATCGTGAAAACTCATGATATTTATATTCTTACTAATTCGGAATCTATAGGCTTCTCCAATACAATATAAGAGAGGCGCCGACTCCAAAAGATGATCAATCTGGAGGCAATTCAGAGGTGAAAGGAAAATATTTTAATCATTTGGGAAATGAGAAATAGTAATTTTTATATTATTAGGGAAGGTGATCCAATCAATCAGGAAGTGGTCAGGTCAATACGAGTAGTAAAGTAGTCCTTAAAATGTGTAGTTGGCGAATGAGTTGCTGCGAAGTTGGGACATTTTTGTTATTTTTTCCTTTTCAGAGTGTATTTTATAGACAAACATTTTGAAGTCGGTTTTATTTTATTTTTTTAAGTTTTTTTTTTTATTTCAAGAATTATCTTAATTTTTGGCTCACACAATTGTACTTCCGTACCTCGACCGGACCTCCGTTCCGGACCTTTTTTTCGCAGATACGTTGGGTAGGTGGGGGCAAAGGTTGGCAGTTTCGAGTTTTCAATTTTTCAAAGACCTCTGTCTCGATTTGGTTTCACGGAAAGTGGCTTATGTTGGTTACCTCCCCCACCTCAAGTAAAAAGGACAAATTTTTCTTAGAGATCAAATTTCCCTTTTTAGCACTTCACCAGTTTGGGAATCTTTGCCCCCAACAGTGCGGCAAAGGTTTGCAGTGAAAATTCGTGCAAACCTTCACCCTACTCTCAGGTTCAGAGCTGGGTTAGCACAAAAAAATCACTCTCATAAGTAACAGAATAATTTTATTTCACACCAAAATTAAGTAACATTTTTTGCCGGACTAGGCCAATCACAGAATGATAGCATCACATCGTAAGAACAAACACTTTGGCAGACTTAATCTCAATAAATCACATAGGTTCGTAAAAAAAAAAAAAAAAAAACTGGTAATCTATCAATAAATTGAAAAAGAACTGAGATCATTGTCAAAAGTTATGGTATTTTTAAATCGTCCTGATGTGTTCTTCACGGGCTCGCCAACTTTTACCCCACCTGTTATGCAAACCTTTGCATAGGCGTAACGAGGGGGGTTACTGGGGACGTAACCCCCCCCCCCCCATTGCTTAGAAATATTCTTTAAAAAAGGACAAGGATATGATGGGGCCTCAGCAATGAGTGGAAAATTCATCGGAGCACAGGCCTATGTAACGGAAGAGCATCCTACTGCAATATAATATATAATGGACATATTATGTCCATTGTGCATCCCATAGCTTAAACCTTGCTATAAGTGCATCATGTTCAGTTTTTGAAATCAACCCCCCCCCCCATGAGGGGGTAACCCCCCCCCCCATGAGTCAACTCTAGTTACGCCACTGAACCTTTGCCCCATCACTATGAGATTTGATCCCAGAAATCTCTCGCTATTACACTTCAGAGAAACAAGGACTCAATTAGAGAATTTGAAAGCTTATTTACTACATTAACATGCAAAAATTAGCCCAAACCAGTTTGAACATTTGGGTAATGGTGATCAATCCTCAAAAATCTCTAAAAGCCAAATCAAAAATGAAAAAAACACACTTACCGCATTTTTTCGGCTCCAGATGTACTAGACACCATGAGGGTTCACAAGGTGACTGGCGTAAAGTAAACAAACACTCTACTGGCCTGATCCCTCCCTAAACTTTTTCCGGTTATTTTCAAACGTTGGTGAGAACCTTTGCCCCATGCCAACCTTTGCCCCCACCCACCCTTCTACTCGCTGCAAACATTTCGTCTATTCTTTGACCCCTGCCTTCTCTTTTGGTAGTTGAAAATTCAATTGTTAAATTATTCTGCATGACTATGGTATTTTAAGTATCTCGAAGATTTTTTTCATACTGGTCAGAACGGATAGGGAATGGTGTGCTCATGATCTGGTATTAATCACATACAGTGGCTGTTGGGATCGAAACGCATGTGCGTACTTAGGAACACTGTCACGTATTCGGGAGCGCTCTTACGTACTCAGGAACTCTTGTACGTACTCGGGAACGGTTGAATGTGTTTTGAACTCTCTCAGTACATAGAAACACTTGTATGTACTCAGGAATGCTCTCAAGTATTTGGGAACGCTTTTGTGTATTCAGAAACGCTAGTACATACTTGGGAACACTCTCGCATACTCGGGGGAACGCTCTTACATACTCAGGAATGCTCTCTTGTACTTAGGAAAGCTCTCACGTACTCTGAAGCGCTCTTACGTACTCTACACCGCTTTTATGTTCTCGGGAACGCTTATAAGCGCGCGCCCATCCAGCCTAGCGCAGCGTGGCATTTCTGCAAATACGGCCTTCTTTTTGGTCAGATACTCGCCACCTTTTGTAGAGCTAATGGGCTTGGGCGTCTCTCGTCTCGGTTCCAGCTAGTTTTCCCCGTATCTTCGCCATATCTCCGCTAGTGCTATGCCGTATCTCAGTAAATCTTCTCTACCGCATTACAGCTAGTCTCCTCTGCCTTGAACATTACGTCGACTTCTTCATTTCTTTGTGGCGTTTGAGAGCTTATCGCCTCCTCTTGGCCAACTATTTCCCAAAACTTTTTCAGAGATATTTCTCGACTAATGACCAAGATGCTTTCTACACTAGGATTTATCCAACGGGATAAACTGAGCGTGCCTTTTTTTACATAAGACCAAACTTGTAAACCTCCTCCTGAGAATCGACCATTTTCGAAATTGCGGCGTTAAAAAGGTAAATTCTTTATGATTCTCACCTGCCCATTGGTCATCGTTGCCCGTGTACTCGTAGAGAATGACGAGGCCAATAAGAATGTTGATGACGACGATCAGCAGTAGAAGATCGTGGCACTGTATCTGGAAATTGTTGAAAACGCGAGGCACATTAATTCCCTTCCTGTAGTAAAAAATTTTTTTTTGTTTATTAAAACGTCGTGAAATAACCTATTAAGCGTTAGAGGAATGTAAAAAATGCACCCCTTAAAAATAAATAATTACTTTAAAAAACTCTTTAAAAAACAAAACCGACTTCAAAAATATTTGCCTATAAATATATATTGACCTTACCACTTCCAGGTTGATTGGATCACCTGCCCAAATAAACGCTGCGAATGATAGTACAAAGGTTTATTATGATTTCGCTTCAATATTGATTTAAGAAGACTATCCATTTTTGTCATTTTAAAAAATAATGTTCGGAATATTATTTGTGAATGTTCCCACCGAAAAACAGATGGTAACTATAGGGGAAAACTCCGTAGAAACTATTGTAATTTTAATCATTTTTATTTTTCTTAATTTCCTAATTAAAAGCTAAACTTATTGCCTAACGATACAGCTGGAGAGAGTGTTTGACGACCATTCCATTGAGTATAGAACGATTTTTATAGCTCCAAGAACTCTCGAGTTATACCCTCTAAAAATCTCCCAAATTCGGCACAAAAGCTGCGATAACTCGAGAACCAATAAAGCTATCGACCCGGCGATGGTCTCATTCGATTCAGCGTCCAAAAATCTATAGAATTTGATACCATGTACACATTTTTCTGAAAAACCTCGGAAAATATGAATTTTCTCCCCCTCAAAACCCCCCAACAATACCCTTAAAATTGAGCTAGCAAGTTGGTTCAAGAATTGGGCCGTCGTAGGACCGAGATTGATTTTTGGTGAAAATTTCAAATTATTAGCTCTTACAGTTTGGCCGAAAAACTGCTAACGGCGGACAGCGTACGGCGGACGGACAGAATTTTTTGGTTTATTATTCAATAATAAACCATTGTAATCGCCCAAGAAAAAAAAATTTCTAACCCCCCCTCAAAATTTGATGTTTTACGTTTCAAGGCATGTAGAATCCGAATATCCAATAAAAAAATTTCTGTCCGTCCGCCGTACGCCGTCCGCCGTACGCCGTACGCCGTTAGCAGTTTTCCGGCCAAACTGTAAGAGCTAAAAATTTGAAATTTTCACCAAAAATCAATCTCGGTCCTACGACGGCCCAATTCTTGAACCAACTTGCTAGCTCAATTTTAAGGGTATTTTTGGGGGGTTTTGAGGGGGAGAAAATTCATATTTTCCAAGGTTTTTCAGAGAAATGTGTACGTGGTATCAAATTATATAGATTTTTGGACGCTGAATCGAATGAGACCATCGCCGGGTCGATAGCTTCATTGGTTCTCGAGTTATCGCAGCTTTTGTGAAAAATTTGGGAGATTTTCAGAAATTTGACACGAGGGTATAACTCGAGAGTTCTTGGAGCTATAAAAATCGTTCTATACTCATTGGAATGGTCGTTAAACACTCTCTCCAGCTGTATCGTTAGGCAACAGGTTTAGTTTTTAATTAGGAAATTAAGAAAAATAAAAATGATTAAAATTACAATAGTTGCTACGGATTTTTTCCCTATAGTTACCATCTGTTTTTCGGTGGGGACGTTCACAAATTTTCGGAATATGACAAATGGATGGTCTTCTTAAATCAATATTGAAGCGAAATAATAATAAACCACTGTACAATCATTTGCAGCGTTTTTTTATTGGATATTCGGAATCTACATGCCTTGGAACGTAAAACATCAAATTTTGAGGGGGGTTAGAAATTTTTTTTCTTGGGCGATTACAATGGTTTATTATTGCATAATAAACCAAAATGATTAAAATTACAATAGTTGCTACGGAGTTTTCCTTTATACGAGTTACCATCTGTTTTTCGGTGGGAAGTTAAAAAGCACAAAAAGATGAATAATTTTTTAATTCTTACTCCTCAAAAGCAATGTTTTAGGTATTGAAATTTCGATCAAGTTCAATTGGTGCTTTGAGAGAAAATTTTCTGAAAATATTTCATGGAATTTTGAGAATTTTTTCGGGAGATATAGCGATATTTGTCACTGCGACCATAAACAGACGGACACACTGAAAGACAAAGAAACGACCCTAACGAAAATTTTAAAACCTCAAACGTTTATAAATATTGTCTCTAATAGCCTGTAAAAATCATAACAGAAAAAAAAACTTTGAACGAGAATATCTCGCGAAGTACTGTGTGTTATCCAAAATCCGGACATGGCCAATTTTGCACATTTACTAGGAAAACATTCTCTGAAAATTTCATTGAGTTTCCTTGATTTTTCAAGGAGATATGACGATTTATGTCATTTTTTGACCACAGACACTGTCAGAAAGTGTTTCTCTCAGAAATATAAGTATAATATAAAATCTCAATATAAACATTTTTCTCAAATTCACCTCCACTCCGAATGTGACTTTCCGGACGATAACAATACTTCCATTTACTACGTAAGCATGGAAGTAAAAATATATATAAAATATTAAAAATCGAGGTTTGTTGTAAGCGAATACAGAAAATACCCTTTTCGTCACGAACCAAATTACAATTACCTTAGAAATGGTGCAAAACGGCTTAGAACAGGTGGATTCCTTTAATTGCCCCATGATTAATGTTCGGAGTCGCTCGATTAACTGCTATTGGATTCGAAGGCAATAGCAACTGACGAACCGGCTCGTAGTCGGTCGGTACGTAATCGATAAACCTTTGACCTAAGGCGTCATAGGATAATAGTCCGTGGAAAATGTACGAGTGGAAGTGGCAGCTTCCACAGGATCCGTTTCACCTCGTGTCGTCGTAAATGCGAATGACTAAGGAGGCAAATATTTTTCCGGCCGAATTTTTAGGCATGTGGAATCCGAATAGCCAAGAAAAATAAAGGTTCCCTCATGGTTCCACGTCGCCCTGAAGATACCCGAATGGGCGAAAGTGCTCGGCCAGCCATTAAAAATCTGGAGAATAAGTCGCCTAGTTTTTCTCCCCCTCACAACCCCTCTACTACAATAAATGCGACGACAACCAAGCGAAGAATAAAGTATAATGATTACCTAACTACTGTGACGAGGTCACACCAGCCCTAGCATGCCATCCTAGTCACAAAACTAGCTCGACTCGACGGGCTAGATCAAAATGCCATAACGACAACCCAACAACGGACGTTGGTCGACTAGAGCGATAGCCGGTCGTCAGCCCAATCGCTCGACAGTCCGCCCTGAGACCTGGCTATGTCAAGTCGCCTCCTCGTCGCCCGTCGTTTCCGTTCTTGACCCGTCGTACGCCGTTTTCGCCGACCGATTTCCCTCTCCCAAGATTTTTCCTATTTATATAATTTTTTCTTTTCTCCTTTTCTCTTTACTTTCGCCCAGAAGTAGGGATTTTAATTTCTCAAATATAAATTATCATTTTATCATCTTTTATTATTTAATTTTTCCCCCATTTCGTTTTGTGGCGGCTTAAATTTACCAAGCCATCACAAACGTGTTAGCACTACTTACCTTGTAATGGTGCTACAAAGCCCTGATGATGCCCGAATGGGTGAAAGTGCTTGGCAGGCCAGCAATAAACAACAGGAGAATGGGTCGCCGTGGTTTTCTCCCCCTCAACCACAACAACGAAGAATAGTGTTCATATTTTTTTTTTCTCGACATGGTTGGGAACGGTGGTCGAAAAACCTCACAAATGTGAAAATCGGCACCACGTTTTTTGTTACACTTTCTTCTCTACACGCCATATCAGTATGTTGAACGAAAATTGGAGCTAGGCTCTCATAGGCAGATAAATTAATAACAAATTGACATAAAAAACAAAACAATTGAGCAATTTTTCTAGACGTTATAAACTTGCAAAGTCGAAACTTCCTCTTTTTCTTTTCCTTCTCGTCGCATTTTTTAATGTCCGGGGGTTGTGAGGTGGAAAAAAACCAGGCGACTCATTCTCCAGTTCTTTATTAGCTGGCCGAGCACTTTCACCCATTCGGGCATCCTCAGGGCGACGTGGAGCCATAGGGTCCACAGCCCATAGGGGCATAGGGCCATAGTGGAGCCCATAGGGGCTGTGGACCCTATGGCTCCACGTCGCCCAGATAATGCCCGATTGGACGAAAGTGCTCTGCCAGCTAATAAAGAATTGGAGAATGAGTCGCCTGGTTTTCCTCTTTTTGCAAAAATCACGTTTTCCAGCATTTCTCCGTGCCTGGGGACGTAACTACTGGATGGACTCAATTGAAAAAATTATGGGACCTACCTGGATTGTAACCCTTTCAAACAAAAAAAAAGTAACCCGACCGCACGTGCGCTGAACGCCAGCGGACAACACATTACCGAAAAAAAGATAAAACCCGCAAGTCAACCACAGTAACCTCGATGATAAATATCAAGGTTATGAACAGATTCTTATGTTCATTGATAGATTGATATCAGCACAAACTTAACAATAAATGCTGATCAGCCAGACTCGCGTTTACCAACATTGCACGTCGTCAACCCTCAGCACGAATATGTTGACCTGTTGAAATAATTTCCGAATTTGCTCTAAGATCGCCCAAAATACACCTAGACTACTTCTCACTTCGCACATTCCAAACGCGACCACCAGACGACCCGTCTGCAAAGCATTCTGCTGTACTTATGTTTTATAAGTTTTTCTTCCTTCCCTAGGAAACGGAGACAATTTCGGGAGGGGTTATTTTAATTTTCCTATCCCCTCAAGAAGTGAAGTGAATAAAATTAAGCTTCAACGACGTTAATAACTATATTTTACAATTATTTCATCATTACAAAAAAAATATGTACCTATATAAATATATATTACAGTAATTAGAGAAATACTGTTGTACAAAAATAATTTTAAAACTTTTTCTTTTTTTTAGTTGATAATTTTTGACGAAGGTGAGACAAGAACTGAGGGTGAGTGATGTCGAATACTTAGTAGCTATCTTAGTTGCCATTGACAACACGTGGACCTACCATTTGTTAATGTGAAACCATTGCAATCTTACAATGTTGTGATGCATTATTTGATTTTTTCCTATTTTAAAAATTCAGTACACTCTCAAATACGAAAATAATTTTCCATGCTCATCACAAAAAGCTTGACCATTGTTGATTTTTTGAAGAGCAATTTTTTTACTAAATCATGTTTAAAAATAGAATCGTCCCTGAAGTGATTGGGGGAGCACAATTAAAATTTCCTTGGTTATTAACTCATCAGCTGTCGATCTCCAAAAATATGAGTTCTTCAGAACAGAGCACTCAAAATGTCGTGATTGTTCCCCAGCAGAAATTGAAACAACACACAAATCAACCAACTGGAATTAAGAATGGCTAACGATAGTGTAGCATGTATAAAATTTCGAACATAATCTTCAGCGAGAAATCCCAGCTGAGCATTGCGGGAAAAGCCCCTTCTTGTTTTTGACCTCTGACAAGAAGAAAAATTATATTAATCATTGTTTGCGATTATGTGCCGGCCGTTCTGCGTCACGCTGTGGCAATGCCCATCCTCCAAAGCCTTTTTCGAGTTCTTTGGCTACCGCCAGCGTCAACCTGTCATTATTCTTAGTCGCCACCACCTACAAACCAGATAAAATTGAGATGACCCGATGGTTTGATGAAATCATGTGCATGTGTGCATCAAAGCATGAAACATGAACAGCTCTTCACTATTTTCTCTACCTGGATGCTGATCGGACGACCGTGCTTGTCAAATCCCATTGGCACAGAGGTGGCCGGCATTTCCAGTAAGTTAAACATTGCCAAGTATATGCACGTTGACATTTTGTAGTACATTCTGTAATGCAAGTGTGCCGCAGCTGTTGCGATAGGAAGTATCAAGACTCCGTTGTCACCCAAAAATTCCTGAAAGACAGACATTTGAGTCAAGCTGTTTGGAAAACTGTGAGTCAAAGGTTGTAATCTTGATAACAAGGGTGTCAGATAGCTTATGTGGCCTCCACAACATTTTTGGTGAAAGCTCCAGGGAACACTTTTTTGCTTTAAAAACCCCATATTTATCACAGTGTTGCTAAGTGCGTTCTTGGGAATCTCCCTAAACCAAGTTGAAATACCCCCAAATCCACTGAATCGAAGACAAAATCCCCAACCTGAGACAAAAAAATATCTGAGAAAACGTCAATTTAAGCCAATTCGCAAGAAATGTAATCTTGCTCTTGTCAAAACCAGTGGAGTGCATAGATCACATACTACTTCCATGTTTGAGTAAGTAACAGTAATGAACAATAAATTGCAAAATCATCATCAAAGTTTGAATCATCAAAGTTTGCGACGGTCAGCCCAAGACAAAGACGAACGGGCGAGCTGACGTCGCATAAGCTTGGGCCGACAGGACAGAGCCGGCAAGGCGAGTCGATTCGACCGATAGATCTCCCCCATTTGGCTGCCTGCGGAGAGTTGTTCGTCATTGTCGTCGAGCTAGTTTTTCGTTCATGCGCTGTCCGCATCGAGAAAACAAAAAAACCGAATATTTCCGACGACGTTTTTTCCGGACCCAAGTTATAAAATTCGTCACGCTTGTGCGCCGTGTCCGCATCGAAAAATCGGGAACGTTCATATTTTATTTCGACGCAAGTGAATGTGTTATTTGAAAACTGCTGCGGTCACCGCAAGTACCCCTTTTTCCTTCAAACGTTTTTACCAGACATCCCTTGTCTCAAGAAAAATTTTATTTTTATTTCTTTTTCATTATCACACGCAAATCAATTGTCGAATAAATTCTTTCCTCAACGAAAATGGATGGTAAACATTTTTCCTAAAATCGCCCATTTTCTCTTTTCCAGCCTTTTTTCCTTCCGGCAAAATATTTTGTGGCGACTAAGCTATCCAAAGGGCCCAGCAAAGAGCTAAAATCGTCGCAAGTTCATAACTCCAATGTGCCCCCCTGTCCATTAACCACTTCCCAAGCTGCTTTTTCTTTTTTTTTTGTCAAGAGCCAATGCTCATTTATTATGATGCCCAGCACCAAATCAAATTTACGTTTTGCCTGTAATTCTTAGTGGCTTTGCTGGGTTTTGGGAATTTATAGGGAATTGTTACAATCTAAATTGCTGCATTCCATGTCTTAGTGCATCTTTGGGACGTCAGTTGCTTCCCCATAACCGGCTTCGATTAGGAGTTGTTGTACAATCTTTCATGCGCCATTATTATTCAAGGATTCACATTACAACAGGGATTTTTTTTTAATTCAGAGGACGTTTCAACTTGGTTTAAGGGGATTTCCAGAAATGCTCTTGGCAACACTGAATCAGCATTTAAAAGAATAACGTACACTGATGATATAAATCTCTCTCTCTCGTACGCTTACTTCGAATTTTTTACTCAAGTCTGCTTTCTTGTCTCTGCATTTCTGTATCGCTGTTTCCGGAAGCAACCGCACCAGCCTCTGCAGCAGGCAAAATATGACGGAGTACTTTGCAAAATTGGATAACCCAGTGAATGATTTGAATAGTTCGACGATAACCTCTTTCCATCCCCAGTCCTGAAATCAACGCACAAAAACATCAATATTTGAGCTCGAACTAGCAAACTTCACTTTCAGGCTTGATCTCGAAAATTACCTCGACATCGTGGGATTTCTGTAGAACCGATTGGGGTGGTTTCATCCCGCACATGAGGACTATAACGTCCCACAGAGCTGAATCAAAGTTGTTTAGATCGAACTGCAAATATGCGGAAGGTATAAATCTATCGATAGCGCAATTGAAAGCAAAAGTGTACTGTAAAGTGTAACTGGGATTACCTTTTCTGGTTCAAGTCCGTAGTTACTTTTGAAATAGAACGCTGCTTGACGAATCGCTTGTTTTATTTCTGTTTGAACTCTGTACGTAAGCAGGCTCCTATGTTCTTCCATGTAATGTATTTTCATGTCTTGGAAATGAACCTGAAATATTGGTGAAGCTTGAGCGATAGCGTCAATGGAATCTGCTGTGGTTTGTAAAACGTTGAACAACGGTTGTATCTTACAGGCTCGTCCAAACAGAGGATTTTTGATGCGTGGGGAGCTGCAGCTTTCAATATAAGAGGTAGATCACAAGCGTGCGTTGCTATTGGAGAAAGAACTAGGAACGTGTCCCATTCAGGGTCCGTAGATACCGGCATGTGCCCTTCGACGCTGATGATACCTGATAGTAAGTCAAAATTTAACTGATCTTGCTGGAAAAGCCAAAGACAAGTGAATCATCCTCGGAAAATGGTGGGCATCAAGAAACACTAAGTCCACCAGGGCCTGGATTCTCTCATGCTCTTAAGGTGGCTAGAAAATGACGCTCTAGACATGGAATTGTTGGTGGCTATCAACACCAGAGCCAAACGACCTCAGATGTGTCCAGAAATTTCATGCACCACCTCCTGAATCAGTTGAACTTTTCAAGGCGCCATCCTCTGAACCTGGAATTCAGAGCTTTAAGAATTCTCGGGAGTGTGGCCCCATCGGACCATCTGGTTCTATTAAGAATCCTTAGCATTAATACTCACGTGGTGTTGGTTTGTGCCCGAAAACACCGCAATAGTGAGGAGGCAAGCGGCCACTGCCGACAATATCTGATCCCAAGCCAAACGGTGATGCGCCAGCTCCGATCAGTGTGGACTGTAAAACAAATAATCATCAATGTAATCATCAGTAATCGTCAATGATGATTATACATAAACACCATTTCCAAATAAAATCGAAATTCTAAAGAAGTAGTGTCGCAGTACTTCCATGTTTAGTAGGTAAAAGTTATAACCAATTATAAAATCAAGAAACTCGTAATACGCCACAACGTTAATATTCTACAAGTGTAGATGAAAAACTAGCTGTGGGGAACACCCACTATCTCCCTTGTAATACCTTACGGTTTTACAATAAACGATATTTCATTTCATTTCATTTCAACAGCCACTATCTTCTTGAGAAATGACAAAGGATTGATTCAAATTCGCTCCCGCTACCTTCTCGACAGGTTCGGTTGATACGCACAGCACCACCTCCCTGCTAGGTCGGCCCGTTTGCAACCATTAGCGTGTGAGCTTGGCCAAGTTCGCAATATTTTTGCGAAGGGACTTCCTTCCTCCGTGGAAGTCTCGATAAAGCCTTGAATTTAAAGCGTTTGGTAGTTAGCTCGGGTCCCTCGTCTTCAACAGGGCCCAACCAATAGCTACCAAACGTGGTCAGTTGCAGCGCCCACACTAGCCAGGGGACTCAAACATAGGAAAACGCACGAATTAGATCAATAATGCAGAATTGCAGTATGCGAGCCTGACAATAGCAGCCAAGTTTTGTGAACTGGTTTTTCAGGAAGATGTGGCCGTTTATGTCATTTTGTGACCACGCACCACGGACAGACGGACACACAGACACTTGTTCAGAAAGTGGTTCTGAGTATAGTAGTATGAACATTTCTTCCAACAGGACCTCGGTTCCAAATTCAACTTTTCAGATGATCTCAATACTTCCATTTACTACGTAAACATGGAAGTAAAGATCAAGCGACATTTAGCTGTCATGTAAGGAAAATTCATTTTAAAAAACCAGCGTTAGATTATATTCATTTTTGTGGACTGTAAAATCAAAATATGCCAATAAATAAATGTAATTGTCAATATGCAAGTAACACGAAATCTATATGTGACCAACTTGATAAAAATCAAGAATCATTCAATCGTTGTCTGAAGGGTTTTAATAATTAAACGAATGATGTTTAGAGATTCGTTTATAAGAGCAACTTTAAGCAGAGGGCAAAACAACAAGATAAGACAGATAAGTATGGAAGTGTGAGACTAAAGTTCAACAGCTGTAGGACAATACAAATGTAGTAGAAAGGTGAACCGGTGGACACAAATAGTATTTAGATCGTCATAATCCAACATGGTCGCTAACGTTTTTAGGCCTTGAGCATTGAAATACATTGAGCTCTCCTGGCCTGAAAAAGAATTTGATGGAGCTGATGATGGCCAAGACTGGTGAGTAATTGGTGACTTCTGGTTACTGAGACTGCCGTTGCAGCAAATTATAGAGTGGAGGTAACCGTGACTGGTAAATGGCGATGATTCTTCTGAGCTCACGTCACCAGCTCACTAGGATACCACTTATTCTTGCATTCGTGTCAAACTTGTGTCAATCAACCATCTATTTCAGTTCCTCCGCAGATCAGTGATTTACAAGAAGCGCCAAAATAGTTTGTTGAATTTTTGCTTTCATCAGTTACTTTTGTGTTTTTCATGAAAAAAATCACACAGTATCCGCATGTGTGGATAATTAACCGACTTCAGAAAGAGGAGGTTACCATGGTTGGCTGGCGGGTTTTATTCCTCGACAAGAGCCACCTGAAGATCTATAGGCGAATTATACGAATCACCCGATTAATGCTGTGGGAGACATCGGAATTTCCATCGACCAATGATTCATTGGTGGACGAATAAAATGCAAATAGTGATTTATTTATCCAGCAGGTTACCTCGCCGCCGGAGGAACCGCCCGCGGTTCTCCTTGTGTCGTAGGGATTGTTCGTGAATCCAGTCACGTTATTATAGCTCTCCCAGAAGAGACAGAGTTCGGGAGTGTTGGTAACGATGAAAGGTATGGCACCAGCGGCGCGCAGGTTGCTCACGGCTGGCGCATCCGAATTGGCCATCCTTGCACCTCTTCTGCCAGCGTTGTTGCTCATACCTACGCAAAACAAACGTTAAGTAATTTGCAAGGAAACAAAATTATTTTCTCTTATTATTATTTGATCTATGGAGTGGTGAACGCAATGGCTTCCCTTCGAAACGTTAAAATGTGTGAAAGGGGAGGAAATACGGAACTATCCCTCGTTCGATTCTGAACGCTCGCGTCTTCAGGGAACAACAGTCAAAATCACCAGTGAGCAAAGCTGTTAAATGGTTTGGGCCATTTCGTCTTGGCTTGTGATTTGGTTTGATGGAATAAGCTATTAATATGGTATTGCTAAGCGGTAAGATGAACATCAACGATGAACACAACCTATGCTTACCAGCGACTGCTATGCTCTCTTTGATGCTGATAGGTACCCCATTCAGAGGTTTGTGTATTTCCCAAAATTTCGGCTCCGGATTCATCCTTATTTCTTCGTCAACCGCGGCCGCGTCCATCAACGCCTGTTTGTACCTGTCTTGGACCACCCTGAAATAAGGGGGAATCCCGCGAGTGAAAAAAAACTATATAATTATATATATATATATATATACAATTATAATATGAGGAGGAAATAGGAATATATTTTGGGATATAATTTTTTTTTTTAAAAACTAAGTTGGGTTTTAATTTTTTTTACGATGGCGACGATTTCTTTTGTTTTTTTTTTTAATTTACCACTTATGGAGTAAATAGAATTGAAAAAAGAATTCCAATCACGTGTAAACAATCTCCTTATTAAATTTACTTTGATTCTCCTTACTTCGTCGCCAATAGGGGAATTTTTTTTAGTTTTTCAAGGGCAAATTTCCAATTACCCGTTGACAATAGGATTCACCTCCTGCGTCCGAGCGATGAACGCCTTGACGACGTCGAAGGACGAAATCTGCGATAAACAAAAAATTCCTCCTGTTAGATTATTTTCCCCTCGTTAATCGATTCGAGGAGCATTTATTGTAATAGAGGGGTTGTGAGGGGGAGAAAAACCAGGCGAAATATTCTCCAGATTTTTAATGGCTGGCCGAGCACGTTCGCCCATTCGGGCATCTTCAGAGCGACGTGGAACCATGAGGTCCACAGCCCGTGGACAAGGACGGGCGGGTGGGTGGTAGCTCCAAGGACTCTCAGTTATAACATCATGAAAAATTTTTGAAAATCTCCCAAATTCGGCACAAAACCTGCGATAACTCGAGAAACAATAGAGCTATCAAACCCGCGATGTACTCATTCGATTCAGAGTCCAAAAATCTATCGAAATTGATATCAAATACACCTTTTTCTGAAGAACCTTGGAAAATACGAATTTCTACACCTCAAAAAACCGCAAAAATACCCTTAAAATTGAGCTAGCGATGTGATACAAGAATTGGTCCGTTGTGAGATCGAGATTGCTTTTTGATGAAAATTTCAAAAATTAAGCTATTATTATAGTTTGGCCGGAAAGTGTTGCGGCTTACGTTGGACACAGAGAATTTTTTTAAATTGGATAATCGGATTCTACATACCTTGAAACGTAAAACATCAAATTTTTAGGTAGGGTTAGGAAAAAATTTTTCTTGGGTGATTCCAATGTTTATTATTAAATAATGTACCAACATGAATGAAACTCAATGAAATATTTAGGAAATGTTTTCCTAGTGCATGAACGAAATCAGATTTTCATTGAATTTTGAATAACACACTGCGCATTTGAGATATAAGGGTTCAAAGTTTATTATGTTGCCATTTTTCAGGCTATATGTGAGTCAAAATTTTTCTCCGTTTGAGGTCTTAAAATTTTTTATGGCGCAGATTACACTAGTTTTTTTTGTATATTGGTTCACACATAGTACCTCCACGTTATGAGCTTTTTTCATTTTTTCACATGGGCATATTTTGTATTTTGATTTTTACAGGCCGCAAGACTCGATGTATTCAAACACTCAAGTTTTTAAAATGTTTGGGACGACGATTGAATGATGCCTGATTTTTATCAATTGAAGTACTTCTGAGTATTCGCATATTGATAATATTTTGATATTTATAGACCGCAAAAAACGCTAGGGGGGTTATATTTGAACGCTAGGGGGACTGTAAATTCTTCTGTATGACAGCAGAATATCGCTTGATTTTTTAACCGACTTCAAAAGGAAGGGTTACCGTGTTTTTACTTCCATGTTTACGTAGTAAATGGAAGTATTGAGATCGTCTGAAAAGTCGGATTTGGAACCGAGGTCCAGTTGGAAAACATTTTCATAGAACTATACTGAAAATCACTTTCTAACAAGTGTCTGTGTCTCTGTCCGTCTGTCTGTCTGTCCGCCTGTCTGTTGTCACAAACTGACATAAATGGCCATATCTTCCTGAAGAGAGAATGAAATTCAACGACATTTTCAGAAAATGTTTTTCTAGTAAATTAGCAAAATTAGGTTTTTTTCAAAATTTGAACAACACACAGTGCATTTGAGATGTAAGGGTTCAAAATTTTTTCTGTTTTGATTTTTGCAGGCAAGTGAGTTAATATTTTTCTAGGTTTGAGGGCTTGAAAGGTCGGTTATGGCAAGCAGAATACACCAGATTTTTTGTATATTGGTGCACACACAGTGCCTCCAATTTATGAGCCTTTTTCACTATTTCACTAGTGCATGTTTTGCATTTTGATTTTCAAGGCCTTAAAATGTTGTGGTCGGCGGGCGATTGAATGATGCCTGATTTTTATCAAGTGGGTCACGTACAGTACTTCCGTGTTGTTTGCATATTGGCTACATTTTGATTTTTTTAGACCGCAAAAACGAATATATTTGAACGCTGGGGGACTCTAAATTTCTCTATAAGACAGCTGAATATCGCTTGATTTTTATTATTGGGGTTACATCCAGTACTTCTTCGTAAAATGCATTTTCAGTTATTTTATTCGTAATTTGTGGGTCTCTTTGCTTTAAATATGACCAACTTTGACCTCGATCACAAAACTTGTTTTGTATGTTTTGGGTAGTGCACAGTACTTCCCCCTTATGCCTTTTGAGATTTTTATAGACTGCAACTCCTAGTTAGGAGACTTTAAATGTTCCTATATGACAGCTGGATATTGCTTGAATTTTATTATTCGGTACGTGTTGTGTGGTGGCGTTCAATCCTAAGGGCTGGTTGGGCTGGTTCGCCCTAACTATACAGGTACCTAGATCCCATAATTTTTTTGATAGAGTCCATCAAGTAGTTACGTCCCCAGGTCCGGAGATATGCCGGAAAACGTGATTTTCGCGAAAAGAGAAAGTTTTGACTTTGCAAGCTTATAACTTCTAGAAAAAGTTTTTGATGTCATTTTGTTCTTCATTCATCTATCTATGAGGGCCTATCTCTAATTCTTGTTCGGCATTCTGCAACAAAAAACGTGATGCTGTTCCGTGTGTTTTGGATGTTTTTCGAGCACCATTCCCAACCACGTCCAGAAAAAAAGATGAACATAACTGCACTTGGAAGTACTAAGCAAGAGCTTTTAAACGGTAGTAAAATATCAATTTCAGGTGGCATGATAAGAAAGTAACGGATGTTTTTATGGTTCGAGACCTCATAACTTCTCAAAAAAAACTGTTTTTTCATAGTCTCTAGACTGAAATTGTTTTGATTTGAGTCTAGTTTGCGCAATCAGAGTAAATCAGTATTGATTGGACTAAAAGTAGATAGGTACTTAGGCCGTATTTATAAAAATTTGTTTCAAAATCGCGTTTTGTTGTATATTATGTATGGCTGTAGAAAAAAAAAACTTGAAAAAAATTAATAAATAAAACCGACTTAAAAATTATCAGCCTATATTACAATTTTCCCACGGCAGTTGCCTATGATACACAAATAGGTACTCACGTCCAACGCGCAACAATAGGTCACAGTTAATGGCCCAAGTCGAATATCGGTCAGGGGTCCGCTTACAAGTCCGCTTACGCTTACGCTTACAGGTACGAACAGGTGTCGGCGAAGACGACACAGTCCACCGATCCGATCGATTCGTATCGATGCGATGTTGGTTCGATGCCGGTTCCCCGTCGGGCGAATCGAAGTACACCGGTTCGATAACAATCCCACTCGACCGATCGATCGCCCGGGTAACCGCTAACCGGTCCAATGATCGATTCACTATATCCAGTCCAATGATCGATTCACTATGACCGGTCCAATCACGCGCGTACCGTTCCGAAATATATTTATGTTCGCTACTCCAGAAACAGAATTCCGTCGGTCGGGTCGAAGTACACCACCGCTCGGTTATGTTCGATGCTTGTTAACTAATCGATCAATATCGGTCTGCTCGATCTAACCCGCACACGAATCCGTCTGTCTTCTTTGAACTCTTAACTCATTCTCCCCTGTCGCTTTTATGCCGCTTCGGACCATCAGAAAAGTAGGGGAAGCGGCTAAGGTAGGCCAAGCCTCCGACCAGCGGCCCATTTATGTTCTCATTACATATACACACAAACCCGCAAATCGGCAATTTAGCAAACGTAATCGGAACGGTTTGAATCAAATCGGTTCAGCTGACGACGGTGATTTCGCTGTATGTTCTGAAGATTGCGGAATGTTCCTAAATGTGTTACAGGTTGGCGATGCAAATTCTAGAGAAAAAATCATGACGACTCTAGACGTCGACGGTATTGACGTGCGATTCCAAGTCGACACCGGAGCACCCGTGACTTTAATGTTTTTCTTGGTTGAGTCGTCGCATTTCTCATTGTACTGGGTTGGTGAGGGGGAGAAGAACCAGGCTACATATTCTCCAATTTTTTATTTTTTGGCCGAGTACTTTCGCCTCTTCGGGCATCCTCAGGGCGATGTGGAACCATAGGTTACCACAGCCAAGTTCGGCCAGTCGTCCGACTATAGTATATATAGTCAAACACCCACGTTCCTTGCTCTGTTTTAAACTATATTCTAGTCTTTCAATTTTAATCATTAACGTTTTAAAAATGCTTTTATATAAAAAAACGCTTTAACCCTCACTTTCAGTACTGACGAGGAGTAGACCAGGCAGATAATGAATTATTACTAAAACTTTAACGACTGGCCGAACTTGGCTGTGGTAACCTATGGTTCCACATCGCCCTGAGGATGCCCGAAGAGGCGAAAGTACTCGGCCAAAAAATAAAAAATTGGAGAATATGTCGCCTGGTTCTTCTCCCCCTCACCAACCCAGTACAGTGACTTTAATGAATCATTTGTCATTCAAAAGGTTTTACCCAAATAAACGCTCAGAAAAGACTCAAACTTCAATTTCGATAAGAGTTGCGAAAGTTCGTTCAACCTCGTCAGGGAAGCAACAGCGAGAAGAAAGCAATGGCATCGTCGGAGCGTATATTGACGAATTTTGACTCGAAGAAATTGCTAATCCTTTTGACGGATGCCAGTCCCACCGGATTCGGGGCAGTATGGGCGCATCGTTCGAGCAACGGCGATGAACGACCAATCGCTTTTGCGAACCGCACTCTCTGTGCAGTGGAGGCAAAGTACAGTCAATTGGATAAGGAGGCTGCTGCCACAATCTAAGGGGTCAAGAAATTCTTCTCGTACTTGTACGGTAACAAATTCAAGTTAATTACTGACCATAAGCCGTGAATAACAATTTTTGGTTCGAAAAAAGGTCTTCCGCCACTATCAGCCACTATGCAATATATTATTATGTGCAAGGTTTCAACTACGAAATTGATTCAGTGGCGATTCAGAGGTGAACGGAATGTCTAAACAATCATTTGGTAAATGAGGAATTGTTATATTATTAGGGGAGGTGGTCCAATCAATCAGGAAGTGGTCAGGCCAATACGAGTATTAGAGTAGGTAGTCCTTAAAATGTGTAGTCCTTAAAATGTGTAGTTGGTGAATGAGTTGCTGTTAAGTAGGAAAATTTTTGTTATTTTTTCCTTTTCAGATTTTATTTTATAGGCAAATAATTTTGAAGTCGGTTTTATTTTTTTAATGTTCAATCTACCAAGGGATTACGCAATAATGTGCACTTGAAAAAACAGGGCTTCGCAACTTAGATGCTTAATACCCGTCTGAAAACACGTGCACCGAAGCGGAATCATTTACGGTTAGCCGGTTACAGAACCGTGAAATAACTTCTTGCGAACCTACGATTAACTCTGCGTTTACCTAATTTCTGTCGCAAAAGTGAAAATGTTAATGGAAAATAAAAGTTACAATTTATTTTCGAAACACGAGAGGTCCTTTAATTTTCCTTTAGAGGCGAATCAAGAATAAAAACTTTTCTGTTAGAAAAAAAATCATTTTATCTCAAAAACACCTGAAAAAATTAAACGTGTTCGATTTTTGGAAATGAATGCGATTTTCTATGCTAAAATTACTTGGCGAGTTCGGATTTTCTCCGCTAATTCTTCAGCGCTCGAGAGAAGCAGCGGATTTCCTAAAGGAGGAACCGTTTCCTTCTTTTTCCACAACGACCTCAGTTTTGTATATGGCCAGATGACCAGGAACGAGCAGAATTGGACGAAACGCAAGAAGAGTTCGAAATAAGGGATCGCCATCTGTGAAAAAGAAACGTAATAATATAATTCGTGATAATACGCAAAGATACGTAATATGACATTGAGTTGATGAAATAAAGAAATTGCAGTAGTAGAAAAACGCTGCAAATTATTGTACAGTGGTTTATTATTCCTTCGCTTCAATAATGATTTAAGAAGAATATCCATTTGTGATTGGAATTATTCCGAACATTTGTGTACGTTCCCACCGAAAAAAGATTGGTAACTATCGGGGGAAAATCCGTAGCAACTATTATGATTTTGATCGCTTTTATTACTTCCATGTTTACATAGTAAATGGAAGTATTGAGATCGTCCGAAAAGTCGAATTCGTAACCGAGGTCCTGATGGAAGAAATTTTCATAGTAGTATACTCAGAAACACTTTCTGAACAAGTGTCTGTGTGTCTGTGTGTCCGTCTGTCTGTGGTCACAAACTGACATAAATCGCCATATCTCCCTGAAAAATGGATGAAACCTTATGAAATTTTAAGGGAATGTTTTCCCAGTGATTGTGCAAAATTAGGGTTTTCCGAATTTTGGTTTACACACAGTACTTCCGAGATATAAGCGTTCAAAGTTTTTTCTGTTTTGATTTTTACAGGCTACGAGAGTCAATATTTTTTTACGTTTGAGGGCTTGAAATGTCGGTTATGGCAAGCAGAAAACACTAGATTTTTTGTATAGTGGGTCACATACAATGCCTCCACGTTATGAGCGTTTTTCACGATTTCACTAGTGCACGTTTTGTATTTTGATTTTTACAGACCGCAAAACTCAATGTATTTGAACGTTCATAATCTTAAAATGATGGGGTCGGCAATTGAATGATGCCTGATTTTTATGAAGTGGGTCACATGCAGTTCTTCCGCGTTATTTGCACATTTGCTACATTTTGATTTTTATAGACCACAAAAATGTATATATTTGAACGCTGGAAGACTTAAAATTTTTCTTCATGACAGTTGAATATCGCTTGATTTTTATTTTTGGGGTCACATGCAGTACCTCCTCGTAAAACGCATTTTCAGTTATTTTAATTGTATTTTTTGGGTCTCTTTGCTTTAAACGTGACCAACTTTGACCTCGTTCACAAAACTTGTTTGCATAGTTTGGATAACACACAGTACTTCCGCAATATGCCATTTTTTAACTTTTGAGATTTTAATAGACCGCAAAAGTGAACATACATTATGCTTTAAATTTTCTATATGACAGCTGAATATTGCTTGATTTTTATTATTGGGGTCACCTGCAGTACCTCCTCGTAAAACGAATTTTCAGTTATTTTATTAAGCGTTATTGTACTTTTAGGGTCTCTTTGCTATAATATGACCAACTTTGAACTCGTTCACAAAACTTGTTTTGTATAGTTTGGGTAACACACAGTACTTCCTCTTCATGACATTTTTTGGCTTTTGAGACTAATTATAAACCGAAAGAGTGAATACTTTAGACCTCAAATTTTTTATATGATAGCTGAATATCGCTTGATTTTTATTATCAGGGTCACATGCAGTATTTCCTCGTAAAACGATTTTCAGTTATTTTATTAAGCGTTATTGTACTTTTAGGGTCTCTTTGCTTTAAATATGACCAACTTTGACCTCGTTCACAAAACTTGTTTTGCATGGTCTGGGTAACACACAGTACTTCCGCTTCATGCCGTTTATTGACTTTTGAGAGTAATTATAAACCGGAAGAGTGAATACTTTAGACCTCAAATTTTTTATATGATAGCTGAATATCGCTTGATTTTTATTATCAGGGTCACATGCAGTATTTCCTCGTAAAACGCATTTTCTGTTATTGGACTTGTTGGGGCTGTTTGCTCTATATTTGACCAGCTCTGACCACGTTCACAGAACTTGTTTTGTATAGTTTGGATAACACACAGTACTTCCACCGCATGCCGTTCTTTTGCTTAAGAGATTTTTATAGACCGGAAGAGTGAATATATATGAAGGCTGGGAGACTTTACATTTTTGTATATGAAAGCAGCATATTGCTTGAGTTTTAATTTCCGGGTCACATGCAGTACTTCCTCGTAAAACGTATTTTCAGTTATTTGATTCAAGCCTTATAGTACTTTTGGGTCTCTTTGCTCTATATACGACCAACTTTGACCAAGTTCACAAAACTTGTTTTGTATAGTTGGGATAACACACAGTACTTCCGCCTTGTGCCGTTTTTTTTTTGCTTTAGAGATTTTTATAGGCTGCAAGAGTGAATATACTTTAGATTTTTAAGTTTTCTTTATGACAGTTGAATATTGCTTGATTTTTATTATCGGGGTCACATGCAGCTGCATTACTTCCTCGTAAAACGCATTTTCAGTTATTTTATTCTAGCGTTTTTGTAACTTTCGCGTCTCTTTGCTTTAAATATGACCAACTTCGACCATGTTCAAAATCCTTGTTTTGATCACACACCGTACTTCCGCCTTACGCCGTTTATCGCTGTTGAGCTTTTTACAGGCTGCAAAAATCAATATATTTGACGCTAGAGGTATTTAACATTATAATGGCGAGTGAAAGACGCATACCATACTTTACCATGGTTATAACTGTTACCGACTCAAACATGGAAGTACTGTGTGATCTATGCACACCACTGGTTTTTCTTAACTACCCAATTAATAGCTCAATTTTTTGCCTAACGGTACAGCTAGAGAGTTATGTAGAACGATTTTTATGGCTCCAAGAACTCTCGAGCTATGTCAAATTTCCAGGATTTCAATTTTTGAGGATTCTATAGGCTTCTCCAAGAAATTACAGGAGAGACGCCGACTGCAAGAAATGATCAATCTGGAGGTTATTCAGAGGTAGGAAAGTCTTTTAATCATTTGGGAAATGAGAAATAGTCATTTTTATGTAATTAGAGGAGGTGGTCCAATCAATCAGGAAGTGGTCAGGTCAATACGAGTATTAGAGCAGTCATTAAAATGTGTAGTTGGTGAAAGAGTTGCTGAGAAATTGGAACATTTTTGTTATTTTTCCCTTTTCAGAGTTTTTCGTATTGGCAAATATTTTTGAAATTGGTTTTATTTTTTATTTTTATTTTTTTATTTTTATTTTTTAGTGTTATACAATTCTGTACACTCTCTTCACAGAATTTGCCCAAGCTTTCTTTATTATGTTTTTGTCACTAACTACTCAAACGAAATTCATAAATCAGAGGAACAATGAAGTTCTAAAGTATAATGATTACCTAACTACTTTCAATGTTATATTGCGAGTGAGATTAAGTGTTAGGAGGACCCTTGGTGAACATATCGGATGCTTTGATCCCATTGATCCACCTTACAAAACTCAAATAATTTACTACACCATTGACGGTCACCAATTTACTCATTCTTTATTTCTCAAATGATAATGGCGTTATGATTTTCTCAAGCCTATCCGCAATTACACAATCCGGACAAAATTTCAGAAATTCACCAAACTTTTGTGCATTATAAGAATGTTATTCGGTCCTCAAACCATGCTGTTTGTCGAAAATTTAACGCTGAAACCATATCTTCTAGTCAAGTCTTTTAGGCGTGTGTAGTTTTTCTCACGGTTCCAAATTCGACTTTTCAGACGATCTCAATACTTCCATTTACTACGTAAACATGGAAGTAAAAACACAGTAACCCTTCCTTTTGAAGTCGGTTAAAAAATCAAGCGATATTCTGCTGTCATACAGAAAAATTTACAGTCCCCCTAGCGTTTAAATATATTCATTTTTGCGGTCTATAAATATCAAAATATTATCAATATGCGAATACTCAGAAGTACTTCAATTGATAAAAATCAGGCATCATTCAATCGTCGTCCCAAACATTTTAAAAACTTGAGTGCTTGAATACATCGAGTCTTGCGGCCTGTAAAAATCAAAATACAAAATATGCCCATGTGAAAAAATGAAAAGAGCTCATAACGTGGAGGTACTATGTGTGAACCAATATACAAAAAAAAACTAGTGTAATCTGCGCCATAAAAAATTTTAAGACCTCAAACGGAGAAAAATTTTGACTCACATATAGCCTGAAAAATGGTAACATAATAAACTTTGAACCCTTATATCTCAAATGCACAGTGTGCTATTCAAAATTCAATGAAAATCTGATTTCGTTCATGCACTAGGAAAACATTTCTTAAATATTGCATCGAGTTTCATTCATTTTTCAGGGAGATATTATGGCGATTTGTGCTAGTTTTTGACCCCAGACAGACGGACATATAGACACTTTTTCAGAAAGTTATTCTTAGTATTACGAATATTTCTTCCAACCCAAATATTGCCCATATCCGAATACGCGGAAGTACTGTATGTGACTTGGAGGATACTCCTTTGTCTGGGATGCTACTGGACTATAGGTCAAGACCTTTATGATTGACAAGCACTTTAGAGTGTCTTCAACGACAAGGGAAGACTGGTCCAGAGGAATACCAGGCGTAAAAGCGGGGGACCATAATTGGTTCATGGATGGCCCCAGGATGGGAGGAAAAAGTGGCTCGGGGATGTACGGGGTAGCTCCCAGGCAGGAAGTGTACTTAAAGCTAGCCCTAAATGGGCTGGGGAGGTCCAACAGAGTAACCCTCAGTTGGGTCCCTGATCACTCGGGGGTGGAAGGCAATGTAAAGGCGGACACGAAGGGGAGCTTTCGAGCTTCCTGTACGGCTAGAGCCATACTTGGGCGTGTCAATGTCCATCCTCCGGGGGCAGGTGCGCGAGTGGATGACGGAGCGTCACCAAGAGGCCTGGAGAGGGACAAGGGCACAATCCCATAGAAAACTATTGATGCCAGGACCTTGTAAGCAAAGGGCGATGGACTGCTTATCGCTTACCAGGAAACGGCTCAATCTTATCGCCGGCCTACTTGCAGGACACGGACCATTCAGAAAACATCAATGCAGACTGCGCGTTCAAGGATTGGAGCCAGACTGCAGACTGTGTGGGGAGGAGGATGAAACGGCCTCTCATCTCATCCTTGACAGTGCGCCATCCATCAGGACAGCACTGCTGGAGCACGCACGCTTCAGGGCTTTGGGGACTTAGATGGGCCAAAAACCCTTGAAAAGTGGCTATCTGGTAAGAGAGCTCCTGGACCTTCTTAAAGGGACAAGCTTTCTCGCCTGAGAATACTGGGGGGATAGTGTACTGTATAGTTTTAGAACTTTATTATTATTATTTTTTTTTTTCTTTTTTTTTTTCGGTGTACTGTATAGTTTTAGAACTTTATTATTTTAATTCACAAATTCAAAATCAAAACTCCCGGTTTACTCTCTTACAATCTCCATAATAATCCTCCTTATCATAATCATCTCCCACAACAAAGTTACAATCACCTTCCTCTTGAATGTCTTCCTGTCCGTCGTGATAGACACAGTAAAGATGATAAGCTCGGTCTACCATCACCTACTCCCCCAGGTCGCAAAAAAAACCTGTTTTTCTCCACCTCACAATCCCTGGACATAAAAATTACTATTTCTCATTTCCCAAATGATTAAATAAAATACTTTCCTTTCACCTCTGAATCGCCTCCAGATTGATCATTTTTTGGAGTCGGCGCCTCTCTGGCAAAATGACTACCCGATGGTTACAAATAAATATGAATTTACGATAAATTAGTAGGTGTCAGGTAATAGGTCTGGACGTGAAGATTCATAGAGAAATCTGAAATGGTTTTTAGGAAAAAGCGTAAGTAGTCATCATCGAATCGATAAGCTGCAAAGCAGAATGATGAACCAGAAAGGGGATGCCTTTTTGGGCTGGTGCACTACGGCTAATCTTCACCGCATACGAATTGGCGTCCGCTCGAAAAAGATTACTTTTTTATCAGTTGGTGAAAGTCGAAAATCTGTAGCTTTCAAAATATCTCATGGATTTCGCCATTCATCAAAATAAAAACAGATTAGAAAGTGAAAGATCATCATCTATCAACAAATTCGTCTTTATTTTCTCCTGTTGAAAAAATGTTCAAATGCCCCTACTATAAAACGATCGTTTCTCGTCGTTACGCAAAAGAAAACGCTCGTTAATTCTAAGGGTAATGACCAGAACCAGTTTATAAGATTGATATGACGTATCGCTTGAGTAACAATTTTATATCGTTTCTCACTGAATTGCGAACTCTGACTTATGCCTGGTTAAATGCTGATCTGAATCAATAAATTCATCTCATTGTTACCTCTGACGCTGCGGTTATTCCACGATCAATAGGCGCTTTAATTGAACCGTCTCTTATCAGCTGATGTTATACCCGTTCCGTTTACTCATACCAAAACGTGTTAACAGTTGATAAACAAGATAAAGTATGAAGGGTCATAGAAACCCGAAAAATCATCTCATTTAGGGGCTTCCAATGAGAAAACTGTACATAAATATAGGAATAACGAGGAATTTTCGAAATTTGGTTTTCTTGTTGCACCAGATGCATGCAGGATTCATAATGAGGGATTCAAGCCCTCTCGAGATTGTTGCAAAAACTCTGCAAATGATTGTACACTGGTTTATTAGGTATTCCTTCGCTTCAATTATGATTTAAGAAGATTGATTTGTGATAGAAATTATTCCGAACATTTCTCAACGTTCCCACCGAAAAACAGATGGTAACTATAGGGGAAAACTCCGTAGCAACTTATTGTAATTTTAATCATTTTTATTTTTCTTAATTTCCACACTGAAATCTGAAATTTTCGCCTTACGGCATAGTTGAATAGAGTGTTCGACGAGCATTCTAACGAGTATAGAACGATTTTTATAGCTCCAAGAACTCTCGAGTTTTTCCAAATTGCATGCCGAATTTCTGGAAATCTCCCAAATTCGGCACACAAGCTGCGATAACTCGAGAAAGAATAAAGCTATCGAACCCGCGATGGTGTCATTCGATTCAGCGTTCAAAAATCTATAGATATTGATACCCAATACATATTTTTCTGAAAAACCTTGGAATGTACGAATTTTCTCCCCCTTAAAATTGAGTTAGCAATGTGGTTCAAGAATTGGGCCGTCGTAGGATCGAGATTGATTTTTGGTTAAAATTTCAAGAATGTAGGTAGCTATTATAGTTTGGCCAGAAAAGTGTTGACGGGGTACGGACAGAATTTTTTTTATTGGATATTCGGATTCTACATGCCTTGAAACGAAAAACTTCAAATTTTGAGGGGGGTAGGAAAATTTTTTTCCTTCGGCGATTACAATGGTTTATTATTGATAATAAACCAAAAAAAAAAGAAGTAATCTTATCGGACTTACAGGGACTGAAAGCCACTGAAGATCACATACTGTAAAAATTAAAACAAAACCCTGTAAGCCAACCATAGTAACCATCTCATTTTGAAGTCAGCATGCTCTTCTCTACTTGCTACAAGCACCTCTGCAGGTGCTATAGTGCTATGTACGCTCCTCTAGGCGCAACAGAACACACTCTCCTCTCTAGGCGCTACATGCTACTCTCTAGGTACTACACGCTTTTATCTAGGCACTACACGCCCCTCGTTACACGCTGATCTCTACTCGCTACACACTCCTCTCTACTTGCTACGCAGGTTTCTTTAATCAAATAATGAGGACTACCCAAAGACTACCTTCAACAACCTGAATGCTTTCAATGCAGTTAACAAATTAATTTGAAAAAGAACGAAGTAGTTGAGCTCGAATGTGCGTTCACAAATAACTAGACCTTGGAATGACGATTGAATCCGATTAAATCCTCTGACGACCCAGCAGGACGGTCAGTCCCAGGTCGCATACTAATCAAAGGTGAATTATATTTCGATAGACGGGACCTGCAAACAAAAGAGGCCACCACAGGTGTGTGTTTATGCCTCGGTAGTGTGCGAACGACGTGACTTGTTCTCACGATACTTGACGTTCTACTGTCGATCTGTAGCATTTTATTAGAAATATCAACCAGGAAAAGCGAACTTTCATGTCGCTCCCGCCGCTCTACAGTAATCGCTCTAGGTTGTAAATATTAATGTTTCCCAACGCGAAAATGTCGTTATTACATTCGCTAATTGAAAATCCCTAGTTTTTACTTCCATGTTTACGTAGTAAATAGTAAATAGCAACATTACAAGTTATTCACGGACTCTACGGTATAGCGCTTGTAATGGCGCTACGAAGCCCTGATGATGCCCGAAGAGGCGAAAGTGCTAGGCAGGCTGGTAATAAAAAACAGGGGAAAAAGTCGCCTTGGTTTTCTACCCCTCAACCTCAACAACAAAGAAATTTTTATAATACTATACGTACCGTAAACCGGGGTGATTTTGTGACTTATCGAGTGACTATCGTACAAGCACGTTTTTTCAACTTTGAACCCGCCAACGTATTCAAAAGTGGGCGGAACACCTTGTTCCAACTTTCCCGTAGTCATCATCGAAAGGTCAAGTGGTCACACCTACAGAATCGCTTCCTTGTACAACTTCCCGCCTTTATTGATAAAAATGATAAAAGGTGATAACCAGCCCAAGGTTGATAGATATCTATCTACCTTGATTGATTAGTACCTTGATATTGATAACCAGCTCAGGCCTTGTTTCTTGCCCAAGTTGTTGTTGTTCGTAGTCGGATGCTGCGGGTTGTTCGAGCTATGTAATTTTGTATCAAGTACATACATCATTGCTAAGATATTGATGCCAAAAAAGTTTCGATTTGTTCTTGGGTGAATATCTACAATAAGCAAACTAACGGCAAATCCTGGGTGACTATGTGACACCCTAAGGGGTGACTATGGTACATAATGTCAGATCACGGTTTCTTGCTCCTTTTTCTGTTAAAACCGTGTCCAGACACTTCCGAATGGAGAGTGTTGTTGTTTGTTCCAAGGGTTGTCACCCACAATAAAGTTTGCTTTTCACTTGCTAGGTAACTACACTGTGATGCCTGTGATTATCCTCTGAGATACCTAGTACGATAGAGTTGAGTTTCGAGCGTACCTCCGCATAAAATGAGGAAACCTGAGATGATTTAAACAGATAAAAGACTGCTAAATAGCAGATATGTTCATTAAAACCTCTTTTCCAACTCAATAAACTCGCATGACTAGTTCAAAAAATTTTCAGCCTTTATCTGCCTTTATCAGCCTTAATCTGCCGAGGGAAGCCTCCTTTTTCAACCGTTTAGCTCCTGTAAGTCCGATCGGGTTACTTCTTTTTTACTTCCATGTTTACGTAGTAAATGGAAGTATTGAGATCGTCTGAAAAGTCGAATTCGGAACCGAGGTCCTGATGGAAGAAATTTTCATAGTAGTATACTCAGAAACACTTTCTGAACAAGTGTCTGTGTGTCTGTCTGTCCGTCTGTCCGTCTGTCTGTGGTCACAAACTGACATAAATCGCCATATCTCCCTGAAAAATGGATGAAACCCTTTGAAATTTTAAGGGAATGTTTTCCCAGTGATTGTGCAAAATTAGGTTTTTCCGGATTTTGAATTACACACAGTACTTCCGAGATATAAGCGTTCAAAGTTTTTTCTGTTTCGATTTTTACAGGCTATGAGAGTCAATATTTTTCTACGTTTGAGGGCTTGAAATGTCGGTTATGGCAAGCAGAAAACACTAGATTTTTTGTATAGTGGGTCACATACAATGCTTCCACATTATGAGCGTTTTTCACGATTTCACAAGTGCATGTTTTGTATTTTGATTTTTACAGGCCGCAAAACTCAATGTATTTGAATGTTTGAGGTCTTAAAATGTTGGGGTTGGCGATTGAATGATGCCTGATTTTTATCAAATGAGTCACATGCAGTACATCCGCGTTATTTGCACATTTGCTACATTTTGATTTTTATAGACCACAAAAATGAATATATTTGAACGCTGGAGGACTTAAAATTTTTCTATTTGACAGTTGAATATCGCTTGATTTTTATTATTGGGGTCACATGCAGTACCTCCTCGTAAAACGCATTTTCAGTTGTTTAATTTGTATTTTCTGGGTTTCTTTGCTTTAAATATGACCAACTTTGACCTCGTTCACAAAACTTGTTTTGCATAGTTTGGATAACACACAGTACTTCCGCATTATGCCTTTTTTTTAACTTTTGAGATTTAATAGACCGCAAGAGTGAATTAGACTTTGAATTTTCTATATGACAGCCTAATATTGCTTGATTTTGGTTTATTATTCAATAATAAACCATTGTAATCGCCCAAGAAAAAAAAAATTATAACCCCCCCCTCAAAATTTGATGTTTTACGTTTCAAGGCATGTAGAATCCGAATATCCAATAAAAAAAATTCTGTCTGTCCGCCGTACGCCGTACGCCGTACGCCGTACGCCGTTAGCAGTTTTCCGGCCAAACCATAATAGCGAAATTCTTGAAATTTTCACCAAAAATCAATCTCGGTCCTACGACGGCACAGTTCTTGAACCAACTTGCTAGCTCAATTTTAAGGGTATTTTTGGGGGGTTTCGAGGGGGAGAAAATTCATATTTTCCACGGTTTTTCAGAAAAATGTGTACGTGGTATCAAATTATATAGATTTTTGGACGCTGAATCGAATGAGACCATCGCCGGGTCGATAGCTTTTATGGTTCTCGAGTTATCGCAGCTTTAGTGCCGAATTGGGAAGATTTTTAGAAATTTGACATGAGGGTATAACTCGAGAGTTCTTGGAGCTCTAAAAATCGTTCTATACTCATTGGAATGGTCGTCAAACACTCTCTCCAGCTGTAGGGTAAGGCAAAAATTTAGCTTTTAATTAGGAAATTAAGAAAAATAAAATTGATTAAAATTACAATAGTTGCTACGGATTTTTCCTCTATAGTTACCATCTGTTTTTTGGTGAGAACATTCACTAATGTTCGGAATAGTTACTATCACAAATGGATAGTCATCATAAATCAATATTGAAGCGAAGGAATAATAAACCACTGTTCAATCATTTGCAGCGTTTTTATTATTGGGGTCACCTGCAGTACTTCCTCGTAAAACCATTTTCAGTTATTTTATTAAGCGTTATTGTACTTTTAGGGTCTCTTTGCTATAAATATGACCAACTTTTACCTCGTTCACAAAACTTGTTTTGTATGGTTTGAGTAACACACAGTACTTCCGCTTTATGCCATTTTTTAACTTTTGAGTTTTTAATAGACCGCCAGAGTGAATATACATTAGACTTTAAATTTTCTATATGACAGCTGAATATTGCTCGTTTTTTATTATTGGGGTCACCTGCAGTACTGCAGGTTTTGACTTTGCAAGCTTATAACTTCTAGAAAAATTGCTGTAAGTTGTGTTTTTGATGTCAATTTGTTCATAATTGATCTGCCTATGAGAGCCAAGCTCCAATTTTTGTTCAAATATCTGATATGGCGTGTAGAGAAGAAAGGGTAACAAAAACGTGATGCCGATTTTCACAAAATATGAACACTATTGCACTTGGAAGTACTTAGCAAAAGCTTTCCAACGATGGAAAAAAATCAATTTTAGGTGGCATAATAAGGGAGCAATCGATGTTTTTATGGACCTATGTTTCAGACCTCATAACTTCTAAACGAAAACTGTTTTTTCATAGTTTGTAAACTCAAATTGTTCAAATTTGAGTCTAGTTTACATAATCAAAGTTTGGTATTGATTGGACTAAAAGTAGATACTTTTTAGTCCGTATTTCTAACAAATTTGTTTCAAAATCACGTTTTTTGAAATATTTATGGTTGTAGAAAAAAAAAATACGCTAGTCATAGAATTTTCGTTGAAAGATTTGAATTCAGAGTTACATTTTCAACAGATGATATCATGAAAACCGATGATAGTTGTAGTCTAACTAATGCGTACTCTATAAGTTTCTTCAAGAAATTATAACAGAGGCGCCGACTCAGCGAAGTACTGCGTGATCTATGCACACCACTGGTTTACTTACATGTTAACGTAGTAAATGGAAGTATTGAGATCGCATGAAAAGTCGAATTTGGAACCGAAGTCCTGTTGGAAGAAATTCTCTTAGTAAGATGGTACTATACTCAGAATCACTGTCTCTGTAGGTTCGTCTGTCTGTGGTCACAAAAGGACATAAATCGCCATATCTCCATTAAAAATGGATGAAACTCTATGAAATTTTGAGAGAATGTTCCCCCTGTAATTGTGCTAATTTAGCTGTTTCCGGATGCTGCAGACAGTACTTCCGAGATATAAGCGTTCAATGTGTTCTCTATTTCGATTTTAACAGGCTATAAGAGTCAATATTTTTCAACGTTTGAGGTCATAAAAGGTTTGTTAGAGTGAGCTGATTACAGTAAATTTTTTTGTGTATTGGTTCATATACAGTACCTCCACGTTATGAACATTTTTCAAAACTCAATGTACTTAAAACTGTATGTATTTGAATGTTAAAGGTCTCAAGATGTTCGGGATGAAAGATGCCTGATTTTTATCCAGTGGGTCATATACAGCACTTCCGCGTTATCGTATGTTGAAAATATTTTGATTTTTGCAGACCGCAAATATGAATATATTTGAACGCTGGGTGACTAAAATTTTTTCGTACTGGGGAGTAAAATTTTTTCTATATGACAGCTGACTATAGCTTGATTTCTCTTATTGGGGTCACATGCAGTACTTCCTTGTAAAACGCATTTTCAGTTATTTTATTCAAGCCTTTTTTGGGGCTCTTTGCTCTATAATTGACCAACTTTGACCACGTTCACACAACTTGTTTTGTGTAGTTTGGATAACACGCAGTACTTCCGCCGTATGCCGTTTTTTGCTGTAGAGATTTTTATAGACCGCAAGACTGAATATATATATATGAACGCTGGAAGACTTTACCTTTCTGTATACGAGAGCTGAATATTGCTTGATTTTTATTATTGGGGTCACATGCACTACTCCCTCGTAAAACGCATTTATGGGTATTTCATTCAAGCCTTATTGGGTCTCTTGGCTACGTATATACACGACCAACTGTAAGCACGTTCACAAAACTTGTTTTGTACAGTTTGAATAACACACAGTGACAGTTTTCACGGTTCACGGTTTTCAACGGTTCACAGTACTTCCGCCTTATGCCGTTTTGTTTGCTTTAGATCTTGTCAAAGACCGCAAGAGTGAATATACTTTAGACTTTAAATTTTTCTTCATGACAGTTGAATATAGCTTGATTTTTATTATTGGGGTCACATGCACTACTCCCTCGTAAAACGCATTTTCAGTTATTTTATTCTAGCGCTTTTGTAACTTTCGGGTCTCTTTGCTTTAAATATGAACAACTTCGACCATGTTCAAAACGCCCTGTTTTGTGTTGTTTTGATCACATACCGTACTTCCGCCTTACGCCGTTTACAGCTGTTGAGTTTTTTACAAGCTGCGAAAATCAATATATATTTGACGCTAGAGATATTTAATATTTGTAATGGCGACTGAATGACGCCTCATCTTCACCGCTAGGGCCACACGCCGTACATCCGTCCTATCCAGTAGTTTTAGGGATCAGAAATATTCACATTACCCAAAAGTCAATATAGTTGAACGTTCGAAAGGTCATGAAATGTTTTTTTTTTTTTTTTTTGGCAGGTGAAAGACGATCTATTTTTATCGTTAAAGTCACACACCGTACTTCCTAGTAATAAAATATTTCTTGCATCTAGAATGCTCTTTTGCATTCTGGTTTGTTTATGGCAGGGAATCACGCTTGATTTAATAAAATTAAATTGATATTCGGAAATGATAATATACTATGAATACGATGGTTTTTTCATCTCAATTTGAACTATTCCAACATAATAAACGATGACGACATGCCGAAAACGTTTAGTGTAGAATGAAGGTGGATAAATATTTTCAATCATTACATCGTCCATCGAACAGTAGAAATTATTTCGTCTGTTTGTATACCTAATTGTTGATTTTTGTATAATTCAACAAGGTTTTCGGCCTTCGTACGATTTTCTTGATTTTATAACTGGTTATACACCTGTTACCGACGCAAACATAAAAGTACTGTGCGATCTATGCACACCACTGGCATTTTACGTTTGAGTTTTGAGCCGAAAAAATGGGGTTTCAGCGACTTTTTTTATGGAATATGTTAATAAAAAGTTGTGTTTAAAAACCAGACGTATGGTGTGTAAACTACAGCTTTGCTCGTGGATGCGTTTATCAGTAAAAAAAAAGTTCCTGTGCCATTGTCACCCCCGACCATGGGGTGAAAATAGTACACACAAAAGATGGCGTAGCTCCTACAATTTTCGTCTGAGAGCAGTGGTGTGAATAGATAACACAGTACTTCCATGCTTGAGTCGGTAACAGGTACAACCAATTATAACATTATTAGACAATTTTACGAAGGCTGCAGCTATAATAGCTACATTCTTCAAATATTCATCATGAATCAATCTCGGGCTCACAACGGCCCAATTCTTAAATCACGGTATTTTTGGGGGGTTATGAGGGGGAGAAAATTCGTATTTTCCAAGGTTTTTCAGAAAAAGATGTATTTGGTACCTATCAATTTCTATAAATTTTTGGACTCTGAATCGAATGAGGCCATCGTGGGGTCGATATAGCTTTATTGGTTCTAGAATTATAGCAGCTTTTGTTTCAAATTTGGGAGATTTTCGAAAATTTGGCATGAGGGTGTAACTCCAGAGTTCTCGGAGCCATAAAAATCGTTAGGTATTTACTCGTTGGAATGATCGTCGAACACTCTCTTCAGCTATACCGTTTGGCGTAGAATTCAGATTTTAATTTGGAAATTAAGCAAAATAAAAATGATTAAATTACAATAGTTGCTACGGAGCTTTCCCCTATAGTTGCCAATCTGTTTTTCGGTGGGAATGTTCACTATCAGTAATGGAAAATCTTCTTAAATCATTATTGAAGCGAAGGAATAATAAACCACTGTACAATCATTTGCAGCGTTTTTATTGGATATATTCGGATTTTACATGCTTTGAAACGTAAATCATCAAACTTTGAGGGGGATTAGAACATTTTTTTTGGGCGACTACTATGGTTTATTATTTAATACTAAACCAAAGTCAAGCAATATTCAGTTGTCATATTATAGACTAAGTCACATTATCCTGTCCACTCTCAACACGTTCTCTCTGCGCCCCACACGCTTCTCTCTCCAGTCTCCTCTTTACTCACTACACACTCCTCTCTACTCTCAACATGCTACTCTTTTCTCTCTTACGCTATCCTCTACTCTTTCCTGTGTATTTATCACGCGCTCCTCTTCTACGCTACTCGCTTCATGCTACTTCCCTACCTACTCTTTAACGAGGAAAAAACCTTGGGATGAAACTGCTTGCAAAATCCAAGCCCGTATCCGAACTCTGAGATGTGACAGGCTCTAGTATCGTTTACTCAAAGACGCTTGTTTATTTAGCCTAGAAAAACGCGGCTTCGATGCGGCCAGTTATCCTTGAAAAAGCTCGCAAAGCTGGCAATCCCTCCAAAAACAAACACGCGCAGTCTGTGATTGTGATGACTTGTAAACGATGACTGGTAAGGATTTCACATTAATTAACCGCCACTTTGAGTATAATGATCCATTGGCATGGGCGATGTTTGGAGAAAACGGTGATGAGTGATATTCTGAAGAAAATTATTGTTGTGTTTAACCAGTGGAGTGATTAGAAACAAAGTACTTCCATGTTTGAATCAGTAACAAGTATAACCATCAAGAACGTACGAAGGTCGCAAAGTTAGTTTACCACATCTGTTATTGAAAAAAATGAAACTGACTTCAAAATTATTTGCCTAATGACTAAAATGTCCTAACTTCGCAGCAACTCATTCACCAACTACATAATATTTTAAGGACTACTTTACTACTTGTATTGACCTGACCACTTCCTGATTGATCGGATTACCTTCCCTGATAATATAAAAACAATTACTCTTTCTCATATCCCAAATGATTGAAAGGCTTTCCTTTCACCTGTGATTCGCCACCAGATTGATCACTTTTTGGAGTCGGCGCCTCTCTGGAAGACAAATAAATATGAATTTACGATAAATTAGTATATGCCAGGTAATAAGTCTGGGTCTAGACTTGAAGATTCATAGAGAAATCAGCGAATGTAAAAAGCTCAACTGCGAAAAGTACGGTATGTGATCAAAACAATACAAAACCAGTGTTTTGAACGTGGTCGTCGTTGGTCATATTCAAACCAAAGTGACCTGAAAGTTACAAAAGCGCTAGAATAAAATAAGTGATAATGCATTTTTGCAACGAAGCATTCTGTGTGTCCCCAATCCCCAATAATAACCAGTACTTCCATGTTTGAGTCGGTAACAGGTGTATAACCAATTATAAAATCAAGAAAATCGTACGAAGGCCGAAAACCTTGTTGAATTATACAAAAATCAACAATTAGGTATACAAACAGACGAAATAATTTCTACTGTTCGATGGACGATGTAATGATTGAAAATATTTATCCACCTTCATTCTACACTAAACGTTTTCGGCATGTCGTCATCGTTTATTATGTTGGAATAGTTCAAATTGAGATGAAAAAACCATCGTATTCATAGTATATTATCATTTCCGAATATCAATTTAATTTTATTAAATCAAGCGTGATTCCCTGCCATAAACAAACCAGAATGCAAAAGAGCATTCTAGATGCAAGAAATATTTTATTACTAGGAAGTACGGTATGTGACTTTAACGGTAAAAATAGATCGTCTTTCACCTGCCAAAAAAAAACATTTCATGACCTTTCGAACGTTCAACTATATTGACTTTTGGGTAATGTAAATATTTCTGATCCCTAAAACTACTGGATAGGACGGATGTACGGCGTGTGGCCCTAGCGGTGAAGATGAGGCGTCATTCACTCGCCATTACAAAAAATATTAAATACCTCTAGCGTCAAATATATTGATTTTCGCAGCTTGTAAAAAACTCAACAGCGATAAACGGCGTAAAGCGGAAGTACGGTATGTGATCAAAGTTCCCAGCATTTATATAATATATTCACTCTTGCGGTCTATAAAAATCTCAAAAGCTAAAAAATGGCATACGGCGGAAGTACTGTGCGTTATTCAAACTGTACAAAACAAGTTTTTAATGTCTGGCCGAGTACTTTGGCCCGTTCGGGTATCATCACAATCCACGAACATCGAATAACGCTGTATGTTACCCACTGGATTTAAATCGGCATCCCAAACATTTTAAGACCTTAAACATTTGAATACATTGAGTTTTGCGGTCTGTAAAAATCAAAATACAAAATATGCACAAGTGAAATCGTGAAAAGTGCTCATAAAGTGGACGTACTGAGTGTGAACCAATATACAAAAAATCTGCTATATTCAGCTCACTACATAAAACATTTTAAGACCTCAAACGTTGAAAAATATTGACTCTTATAGCCTGTAAAAATCGAAACAGAAAAAACTTAGAACACTTACTTATATCTCGGAAGATCAGTGTGTAATACAAAATCCTAATTTTGCACAATTACTGGGAAAACATTCTCTCAAAATTTCATAGAGTTTGATCTATGTTTCACGGAGATATGGCCATTTATGTCACTTTGTGACCACAGACAGACGGACACAGAGACACACAGACACTTGTTCAGAACGTGATTTCGAGTAATATACTCAAATCTTATATTACTATATTACTATAATATAAATATATTACTATAATACTGTAATATAAATAAAATAAAATAATACTGTAATATAAATATATTACTATAATAGTACCATGAAAATTTCTTCCAACCGGAGTTCGGTTCCAAATTCGACTTTTCCGACGATCTCAATACTTCTATCTACTACGTAAACATGGAAGTAAGAATCAAGCAATATAGGAATATTTAGCCGTCATATACCTAGGAACATTTAAAGTCTCCCAGCGCTCATACGTATTCACTCTTTCGGTCTATAAAAATCTCAAAAGCAAAAAAAAGCATACGGCGGAAGTACTAGGTGTTATCCAAACTATACTTTACAAGTTTTAAGAACTTGGTCGAAGTTGGTCATATACTCGTATATAGAGCAAGGAGACCAAAAAGTACATTAACCCTTGGATAAAGAAACTGAAAATGCGTTTTACGAGGAAGTACTGCATGTGACCCCAATAATAAAAATCAAGCGATTTTCAGTGGTCATATAGAAACATTTAAGACCTCCTAGCGTTCAAATTTATTCACATTTGCGGTCTGTAAAAATCAAAATACTGTCAACATGCAAATAACGCGGAAGTACTGTATGTGACCCACTTGATAAAAATCAGGCATCATTCATCGCCGACCCCAACATTTTTAGACCTTGAACGTTCAAATACATTCAGGTTTGTGGCCTGTAAAAATCAAACCAGTGGTGTGCATAGATCACACAGTACTTCCATGTTTGAGTCGGTAACAGTTATAACCATGGTATAGTATCGTATGCGTCTTTCACTCGCCATTACAATGTTAAATACCTCTAGCGTCAAATATATTGATTTTTGCAGCCTGTAAAAAGCTCAACAGCGATAAACGGCGTAAGGCGGAAGTACGGTGTGTGATCAAAACAAGGATTTTGAACATGGTCGAAGTTGGTCATATTTAAAGCAAAGAGACGCGAAAGTTACAAAAGCGCTGGAATAAAATAACTGAAAATGCGTTTTACGAGGAAGTAATGCAGCTGCATGTGACCCCGATAATAAAAATCAAGCAATATTCAACTGTCATAAAGAAAACTTTAAAATCTAAAGTATATTCACTCTTGCAGCCTATAAAAATCTCTAAAGCAAAAAAACGGCACAAGGCGGAAGTACTGTGTGTTATCCAAACTATACAAAACAAGTTTTGTGAACTTGGTCAAAGTTGGTCGTATATAGAGCAAAGAGACCCAAAAGTACTATAAGGCTTGAATAAAATAACTGAAAATACGTTTTACGAGGAAGTACTGCATGTGACCCGGAAATTAAAACTCAAGCAATATGCTGCTTTCATATACAAAAATGTAAAGTCTCCCAGCCTTCATATATATTCACTCCTCCGGTCTATAAAAATCTCTCAAGCAAAAGAACGGCATGCGGCGGAAGTACTGTGTGTTATCCAAACTATACAAAACAAGTTCTGTGAACGTGGTCAGAGCTGGCCAAATATAGAGCAAACAGCCCCAACAAGTCCAATAACAGAAAATGCGTTTTACCAGGAAGTACTGCATGTGACGCTGATAATAAAAATCAAGCAATATATTCAGCTGTCATATAGAAAAATTTAAAGTTTGAAGTATATTCACTCTTCCGGTTTATAATTACTCTCAAAAGTCAATAAACGGCATGAAGCGGAAGTACTGTGTGTTACCCAAACCATGCAAAACAAGTTTTGTGAACGAGGTCAAAGTTGGTCATATTTAAAGCAAAGAGACCCAAAAAGTACAATAACGCTTAATAAAATAACTGAAAATCGTTTTACGAGGAAATACTGCATGTGACCCTGATAATAAAAATCAAGCGATATTCAGCTATCATATAAAAAATTTGCGGTCTAAAGTATTCACTCTTTCGGTTTATAATTAGGCTCAAAAACCAAAAAATGTCATAAAGAGGAAGTACTGTGTGTTACCCAAACTATACAAAACAAGTTTTGTGAACGAGTTCAAAGTTGGTCATATTTATAGCAAAGAGACCCTAAAAGTACAATAACGCTTAATAAAATAACTGAAAATTCGTTTTACGAGGAGGTACTGCAGGTGACCCCAATAATAAAAGTCAAGCAATATTCAGCTGCCATATAGAAAATTTAAAGTATAATGTATGTTCACTTTTGCGGTCTATTAAAATCTGAAAAGTTAAAAAATGGCATATTGCGGAAGTACTGTGTGTTATCCAAACTATGCAAAACAAGTTTTGTGAACGAAGTCAAAGTTGGTCACATTTAAAGCAAAGAGACCCAAAAAATACAATTAAAATAACTGAAAATGCGTTTTACGAGGAGGTACTGCGTGTGACCCCAATAATAAAAATCAAGCGATATTCAACTGTCATATAGAAAAATTTTAAGTCCTCCAGCGTTCAAATATATTCATTTTTGTGGTCTATAAAAATCAAAATGTAGCAAATGTGCAAATAACGCGGAAGTACTGCATGTGACTCATTTGATAAAAATCAGGCATCATTCAATCGCCGACCCCATCATTTTAAGACCTTGAACGTTCAAATACATTGAGTTTTGCGGCCTGTAAAAATCAAAATACAAAACGTGCACTAGTGAAATCGTGAAAAACGCTCATAACGTGGAGGCATTGTATGTGAACCACTATACAAAAAATCTAGTGTTTTCTGCTTGCCATAACCGACATTTCAAGCCCTCAAACGTAGAAAAATATTGACTCTCATAGCCTGTAAAAATCAAAACAGAAAAAACTTTGAACGCTTATATCTCGGAAGTTCTGTGTGTTAACCAAAATTCGGAAAACCCTAATTTTGCACAATCACTGCGAAAACATTCCCTTAAAATTTCATAAAGTTTCATCCATTTTTCAGGGAGATATGGCGATTTATGTCAGTTTGTGACCACAGACAGACGGACACACAGACACACAGACACACAGACACACAGACACACAGACACACAGACACACAGACACTTGTTCAGAAAGTGTTTCTGAGTATACTACTATGAAAATTTCTTCCATCAGGACCTCGGTTCCGAATTCGACTTTTCGGACGATCTCAATACTTCCATTTACTACGTAAACATGGAAGTAAAAACAAAATAGGCCCTAGTGAAATCGTGAAAAATGCTCATAACGGGGAGGTACTGTGTGTGACCCAATATGCAAAAATCTGGTGTAATCTGCTCACAATAACAAACATTTCAATACTTTAAACATAGAAAAATATTTACTTTTTCAGCCTGTAAAAATCTAAAAAGAAAAAAACTTTGAACCGTTATACCTCAAATGCACAGTTGTTTTGAAATTTTAATAAAAGTTAATTTTGCTCATTTACAGGGAGAACATTTCCAGGAAATTTCATTGAGTTTCATTCATTTTTCAGGGAGATATGGCGATTTATGTCAGTTTAGGACCACGGACACACAGACACTAACTTGTTCTGAAAGTGATTCTGAGTATAGTAGGTACTATAAAATTTCTTCTCACAGGACCTCGGTTCCGAATTCGACTTTTCAGACGATCTCAATACGCCATTTTCTACGTAAATATGGAAGTAATTAGTTTTGACAGACATATCGAGAGAGGAATTGTTGTTTTTATGGACCTTTGTCTGAGACCTCATAACTTCTGGACGAACAATTTTTTTCATGGTTTGCAGATTTAAAGATTTAAACAATGTGTCGTTTGTATGGTCAACGTTTGGTTTTGATTGGACTAAAAGTAGCCTATTTTAGTTCGTATGTCGATAAAAAACTACATAAGCCATAGCATTTTCGTTTAAAGATTTAAATTCTGCATTAAATTTCAACTTAAAGCGTGGTTCTGACGGCCAAATAATTGCATTATCATGCACTAACGTATGGTGATTTTCTGAAATCAGTGCAATTACGGATAGGATTGGGAAATCATAAGTCTATTATTATTTAAGAAAATAAAAAACGAGCAAATTTGTGCTTTTCAGTAACCAACATTGGCGCGCTAAATTATTTGAGTTTTCAAAGTTATTGTCAATTCTAAGTTGGGTCAACATAAGGGTCCCAAATCAGTGCAGGAGCAGGCCCCAAAAGTGACAATTCTGGAACGATTGAGAGGTGAAAAGGATAGTCGTTCAATCATGTGGGAAATGAGAATTTTTTATATTATTAGGGGAGGGGGTCCAATCAATCTGGAAGTGGTCAGGACAATACTAGTGTAAAATGTGTAGTTGATGTGAATGATAGAGTTGCTCTGAACATTTTTGTGATTTTTTCCTTTTCTGAGTTATTTTTATAGGCAAATGATGAGCTTTATAGAGCAAATTAATGATGAGTCGGTGTTATTTATTTTATTGCTTTTATTGTATCTATTTTTTATAATAATTATTTATTTATTTTTTGTTTTTTAGAAGTGTGTTGTTTTGAAGCGTCTATAGTTAAGAGTAGCTTTTCTGCTGATTACTTAGCTCTTATAAATTTCGTTATCAGTTCATTTCCCTGAAGTCGAAATTTTTTTCGCTTTATTCGGCCCAGCATTCGTTCCCGTTCATTGTATTATTATGTTCTCACTTTCATATTAATAACGTAATTTTTCTGCGAACTTTTATCACTCTCGCAGCGGATGTGTCGTTAGCTTTTTTCAGAATGAAAACCTAACGGAACTAAGTTATTGCAAGGCAAGAGTAGGTCATGACCGAGCTTCTTGAACTGAGAGCGAATTAACAACGGTCGTACTGAAGCTAATAATTTACTAATGAACGACTCCAAGCCGTTCGGTCTTATGCACTTACCGTCTATTATGGTTATCCAAAAGTTCTTGGGCTAAAAAGCGATTATTCAAAGTCAAAATTGTCCTCTCTTCTCATGTTAGGAGTCTTGCTCTTATAGTCCGATTCCTTACCCAAATCGCTACCTGATTTTCTAGGGTATTTTGGGGTTTTTAAGGGGTGGAATTCGTATTTTCCAAGGTTTTTTAGACAACGTTATTTTTAGTATCAATTTATATTGATTTTTGGACGCTGAATCGAACGGGATCATAACCGAACTGATAGCTTCAATGATTGTAGAGTTATCGCAGTGTTTATGTGAAATGCTCAGATTGTGAGATATTTGGAAAGATAGTAAACTCAATCATTTGTGAGCTATAAAAATCGTTCTATAAGCGTTGGAATGCGTATCAAACTCTCTTTTAAGCTGTATCGTTCAGCACATAATTTAATTTGTAATAACATAATTAAGAAAAAAAATTACGTTAGTTGCTGAGATGTTTTCTCTCATAGTTACCCACCTGTTGTTAGGTTATAATGATTCCAACTGTTCGGAATAGTTAACATCACAAATGGATGATCTAATAGGAGCGAAACCACTGTACAATAATTTGAAGCAAAACATCAAATTTTGAGGGGGCTAGGATTCTTTTTGGACGATTAGGTACAATAGTTTATTACCTATTGAACAATAAATAAATTCCGGGGGTTGTGAGGGTATACAAACCCTATGGCTCCACGTCGCCCTGAAGATGCCCGAATGGGCGAAAGTGCTCGTCCAGCCAATAAAGAATCGGAGAATGAGTCGCCTGGTTTTTCTCCCCCTCACTACCCCCGGACATCAAGAAATGCGACGAGAAGGAAAATAATAAAAAAATTGGGCAACAAAGGTAGATTATATTATCATAATTAAGATATGATGATAATGGAGATTATAATTTACCTTCGCAACTGTAATTGCCTGGCAACAACCTTTGCAACCAGGATACAAATACGTTGCTAGAAAACTAAAATTGCAATCACTGCGAACCCCGAGACGTCTGAAAATCTTTCTCACGCAACGGTTCTTCAATCAATGAACTATTGCTTCACATAATATAGAAAACTTGGAAAATTGTTCTTACTTTGAATTGTGATGTCGAGTCTCGCATTAGTTTCCATCCACTTTCGGTCACCTCGCCTTCCGTACTTCGACCGATACTTCACCGACTTGCGTCGAGTCAATACCGAACTGTACACAAGCTCCGTGGAGACTGGAGAACTCGTCGTTCGCAAGAGTTAACGTCGCCCCACTCGCCGGCCAGGACCGATGTGCGGGAGGAAGACATGCACAGTGGAAACTTGTCACACTATATTTTTTGTAGAGGACATCGTTCATAATCACATATAAGCAGTAATCAATTCGACTCCTTCAGCTTGAAACGGCTAATTTGACAGAGTAAGCCTTGGTTTGGTATTTAGGAAAACGTTACAGTCTTTGTTAATCATTAACCGACTTCAAAAGGAGAAGGTTACTGTGGTGGACTTGCGGGGTTTTTTTCGGTATGTCCGAAAAAATTCGGTATTGTCCGATGGCGTTCAGCTCCTGTACGTCCGATCGGGTTACTTTTTCTTTTTTTGTTTGAAAGGGTTACTATCCAGGTAGGTCCCATAATTTTTTTGATAGAGTCCATCCTATAGTTACGTCCCCAGATGCGGAGCTATGCCGGAAAACGTGATTTTCGCGAAAAGAGGCAGTTTTGACTTTGCATAGAAAAATTGCTCGATTATTTTGTTTTTTGGTCTCATTTTGTTCATAATTTATCTGCCTATAAGGGCCTAGCTCCATTTTTCGTTTGGCATTCTCATATGGCGTGTAGAGAAGAAAATGTTACAAAAAACGTGATGCCGATTTTCACTTTTTTGAGGTTTTTCGAGCACCGTTCCCAACCATGTCACGAAAAAAATATGAACACTATTGCACTTGAAAGTACTTAGCAAGAGCTTTCCAACGATGGTAAAAAATTAATGTTAGCTGGCATAATATGGTAGCAATCGATTTTTTTATGGACCTATGTTTGAGACCTCATAACTTCTAAACTGAAACTCTTTTTCATTTTTGTAAACTTAAATTGTTCAAAGTAGAGTCTAGTTTACGTGATCCAAATTCGGTACCTACTGATCGGACTAAAGGTATATACTTTTTAGGCCATATTTCTAAAAAGATTTGTTTCAAAATCACGTTTTTTGGACTATTTATGCTTGTAGAAAATAAACTACGTTAGTCATAGCATTGTCGTTAAAAGATTTGAATTCAGCGTTAAATTTTCAGTAAATAACTTGGTTTTGAAGGCCAAATACCTTCATTATAATGCACAAATGTTTGGGGAATTTCTGAAATTTTGTTCGGATTCTCTCTCTCAGTGTGATTGTGGATACGCTTGAGAAAATCATAACTCAAATCAAATCATCAAATTTTGAGGGGGTTTGATAAAAATTTCTTGGGCGATTACAATGGTTTATTATTGAATAATGAACAAAATGAGACCAAAAACAAAACAATCGAGCAATAAATTATTCTAGCAGTTATAAGCTTGCATATTCAAAACTTCCTTTTTTCGCGAAAATCACGTTTTCCGGCATTTCTCCGCGTCTGGGGACGTAACTACTGGATGGATTCAATTGAAAAAATTATGGGACTTACCTGGATAGTAACCCTTTCAAACAAAAAAAAAAGTAACCCGATCGGATGTACAGGAGCTGAACGCCATCGGACAACACATACCGAAACAAAAACCCCGCAAGTCAACCACGGTAACCTCCTCCTGTTGAAGTCGGTTAATATAAAACAAATTCAATCGACATTCACCTCACATAAAGAAACATTTCTAGTCCCTCAGCATTTGAATATAATAGGCTACACAATGGGCACTACTGAAATCGTGAAAAAAGCTCATACTCCATAAGACGAAGGAAAAGGATAAGAGTCTGGAAGAGGAATGTGGAGGAATTTACTACGTAAACATGGAAGTAAAAATCGAAATAGAAAATTTTTTTGGAAGTACTGTGT